>JARACY010003522.1:0-32645 GCA_029255725.1 Scrobipalpa atriplicella | reverse complement strand
GTACTATGCGGCATGTGTTGAGGATGACAGCCTTTTGCAATCCGATGTAAGTTTGGTCTGGAAGATCTAAAGTTTTGAGGGACTGGTGCAACTGCTGTGGTATGACTCCTGTCGTGGACAAGACTATTGGGACTATAACTACATTTTGTAAATGCCACATGCGTGATATTTCGTCCTTAAGATCGATATATTTACTTATTTTTTCGCCTATGGTGGATTGGATGTTATGCGTATTTGGGACTGCGATATCTATTATTTTTGCGGTTCTATTAGTTTTATCTATCAAAGTGATGTCCGGTCTATTGAAATGAGTTGTCTTGTCGGTGAGTATGGCTCTGTCAAAATATAATTTGTGGGTTGAGTTTTCAAGAGGACGTCCACTTGGCTTAGGCCCGTGACTTGAAATACCGGTTTTTAAAAGCCGAGATGGAATAACCATAAAAACTAAATAATAATAAACATCAATATAAAACGTAGTGATTATATGCTCAGTGATCAATACAAATAAATAAAAATAAAGTAAATTAACCTGTGAAATTAACTAACTAAAGTTGTTTTTGAACTATACTGCCGCAGTTGGAGTTAGAAAAGTGTAAGTTTCTGCAAAATATTTTATTTAATTGGTTAATTTAGCTACTACATCATCCAAATCTAATTTGCTTTATTATTTTTATATCCCGGTTCCACTTTCAACTTATAGGTTATGTTACATTCATGTTCCATAATTTAAGGAAATTACCTATTATACAGAATGTAAGGGACAGTAAACTGAATGGTGTTGTTCAGACAATGAAACTGAACAACTTTCACAAAAAACCCATAGGTACCTAGCACACTAACATGGGGAAGTCAAAAAATGTTTCACATACTACCAGAACCAGAAGCATAGACCAGAAGAATTTCTTTGTGATAGTTATTCAGTCAGTTTCATCGGCTTAGCAACTCCTTTAAGTTTTTTTGGGACACGGTCCCTTACACTTATAGGTAGGTAGGTATATTAATGTAACTTCTACTATATATAACAGTAAACATAAAATAACTAAAACCCTGAAAAAAAATAAAATCCTTATCCTACACCTTACTATGTCTGCCTGTTACTCTGTCATGCCTGAACAGATTTTGATTATACAACAGGATGTTCATTTAATTGCGTGTAAGGAGCCCATAAAAGATATTTAAAAAAAATCCAACTCAAAAAATAAAAAAAACTTGTCATGTAAAAATGTCTTGTAAAAATATCTATCTAATCTATTCTATACATATAATAAAACTGTAAGAGGCCGATTTCTGTACATTGAAGATTTTTATGAAAAATTGTTACAGGGGGTTTTAATTATAGCAATAGAAACCAAAACAACCATTTTTACCATTTTTGTCTGTCTGTCTGTTTGTCTGTCTGTCTTTCTGTCTGTTTGTACGGGCTAATCTCAGAATTTACTGGACCGATTTTGATGGGACTTTTTTTATTTGACTCAGTATCACCTGGAGAGTAAACAAGGATATAAATAATTACGCCAATCGACTTAGGGGGTAGGCAGGAAATTAAATTTCAAAAAGTACTGGATCGTCAAGATTATGAAAACATAAAAAGTGTAACGTGTAATTTCCAACTTAGACACTGGCGGAATTGTCCTTAGTTGACAGAAGCCATTTTTTTTAAAAAATTGAATTTGAATTGAGTTTTACCTGGACAGTAAACAAGGATATAAATAATCATGCCAAATGACTTAGGGGGTAGACAGGAAATTGAATTTTGATTGTTTTTTTAACCGATTTTGATAGATATTTTTTTTTCGACTAAGTGTTACATGGACTTAAACTTACATGATACTACTAATCACGCCACTTGACTAAGGGGGTAGAAACAAAATTAAAGATTTATTGTTTTTAACCGATTTTGATGGATATTTTTTTATTTAACTGAGTGTTATCTGGACTTAAAGTTAGGATAAAATAATCACGTTACCTGACTTTATATTTATAATTGCTTAGATTCTCACTGGATGTGGAACGGGCAAAACTGTTTTTATACCAAGAATTCCACTCATTCCCAACAATTTCCCGTTTGAATTTAAGCGCACACATTTTCCTAGAAGCCTCTGCTTAGCAATGACCATAAACAAATCCCAAGGTCAAACTCTTAAGGCTGCTGGGGTGGATCAAAGATCCAAATGCTTTTGCCAGTTGTCGTCGGCCAGTTGTATGTTGCAAGTTCACGTCACCAGTGAGTAGCGCTGAGCAATTGTTTGTTTTAGCTACAGCGGGCAAGATAGAAAAATTCTCTGATTAAAAAACTTATTTATTACTTTCGAATACTTCAATGCGAACGAAGTCGCGGGCACCAGCTAGTATTATATTAAATATAGAAATCTCCTTTACTTTTTCTTTTTCAAATGAATTCCTACTCATGTTCATTTTCGTGTATTCTTTTGTTTTCCAAGCATTTTTTTGTAATGATAATTCTGCCTGCCCTAGTATTAATGTATTGTAAATAGACATCTACTTTAACTACCTAGTACTTCCTAATTTTATATTAAAATATTTTCAATAATATCATTACAACTATTTTGGTTGCTATATTGAGACATATTTACTGCCCCCCTTGAGGTTGTGGACGTTACTAATGATAACCTTTTTGATAACAAACGTGTGACGGAGAGGTCTTATCATATAGGTACTTATATATAGAGTGAAATTCCAATCATTAGTTAGAACAATACCACTACTCATTAAACTAAAAAAATAATCATAGTATGGACTTGAGTATCAAGATTGCATAAGCTCAACTTGTTTGTGTATATTTGTTTCAGATAGCAATTGATATAAAGTGAACTCTGACATTGATGTAAGAGCTAAATTTATTTGCTTACTGTCCGTGACATCAATTGGAATAGTTCACTGCGAGACTTGGACGACTAATGGTCGGATAACAGCCTAGCGATGTGTATTATAAGATTTTTTTCGTCTGAAGCGTTCAGTGTCCACAAAACCAAGGAAATCCTACATAAGTTGAAGCTTGTTGACCCAGATGTGACAGAGTTATCAACTGAACTTTGTTACCATGTGGAGCTGGCAGAGGGATGCGATTACCTAAATATCAATCAGATAAAGGTGTTGCAATGGCTACTGAGTTCTCCTCTGCAGCCACATGCCTTGAAGAATGAAACCATTTACAGAGGAGTGAAACAGAACCAGCTGGTTATTGAAATTGGACCAAGGTAGGTAGAGTAAATTTTTTACTACCTTAAATGTGACCTTGGTATGCCTTTGAGGGATCATAGGTAGGTACTTATTCAGAATATTAAAATACCTACCACTGTGCCTACTCCTCCCACCTGTTGATAAGTCTCAATTCTATTGTCTATATGAATTTTTCCTGATTGTGACCACTTTTCTCAGGTTCAACTTCTCAACTGCAGACTCAAGTAACTCAGTGCAAATATGCGAAAGCGTAGGCCTGAGCGACGTCATCCGCCTTGAGGTGTCCACACGTTACATGATCACATTCCAGAAAGCCAAGGATGTTTCCACCAAACTTTTCGAAGCACTAGCTGCTCCTCTTCATGACAGAATGACCCAATGTGTTTACACCAAAGAGAATCTCCCACGTAAAAGCTTCAATGAAGGTCTACCTAATGACCTGGAACCGTGGTTCGTCGTGCCTTTGCTGAAGGAAGGCAGACCTGCAATGGAAAAAGTCAATCAGAAACTTGGCTTAGCTTTCGATTCCTGGGATATGGACTTATATATTGATCTGTTCGTAAACAAGTTGAAGAGAGATCCAACCAGTGTAGAGTTGTTTGACCTTGCACAAAGTAACAGTGAACACTCCCGGCATTGGTTCTTCAAGGTATATAGGACTTAACATGACTTAACTAGGATTTTCTACGAGTAAAATCAGAGAGCTTTAACCATTTTTCTGTTTCAGGGTAAACTGATCTTGGATGGAAATGAAATCAACAAGTCACTCATTGATATGGTGGCATCCACACAGGCATCCTCAAATCAAAACAATGTCATTAAGTTTGGAGATAACAGCAGGTAGATTAGATTATCACTTCTATTTACTTTCTGGTTTTTATATTTCTTGGCGTGATGCAGATTAACATTACTCTACATTCCAGTGCTATCATAGGTTTCAAACACGCAAAAATACGCCCTGAAAAGGTCGGAGCTCCGTCCAAGGTTGTAGAAGAAGTGACGGAATCAGATATCATCTTTACTGCTGAGACTCACAACATGCCGACAGCTGTGGCCCCCTTCAGTGGAGCTACCACAGGAACTGGAGGACGAATCAGGGACGTGCAAGGAGTGGGCAGGGGAGGACATACCGTAGCTGGTACTGCAGGATACAGTGTCGGCAACTTGAACATTCCAGGTTTGTGTTTACCATTATAGTTATTAGATTCACGTTTTTAATTTATACCTAATATCCAACTTAACAAAGAATGTTCATTTCTCACCACAATAAATTGTACCAAAGAAACATAATAGCTTATGGATTCACTTGTTATCAAAGTCTTTGATTGTTTCTAGGCTATGACTTACCCTGGGAGGAGAAAGACTGGCAATACCCAAGTAACTTTGCTAGTCCTCTACAAATTATCATTGATGCCAGTAATGGAGCTTCTGACTACGGAAACAAATTTGGAGAACCTTTGATTACAGGTAATGTGTTTTAGTCCAACTCTTCATACCATTAGATTGTGCGGAAATAACATCAGTTTCGCAGACGATATGGTGTTACTCAGCCCATCTGAAATAATCTTGATAAAATATTTTTAAAAAGAAAATATTTTTTATAAATTAAACGATCCTGTTGCAGGCTTTGTCCAATCCTACGGTTTGAAAAATGCTGATAATATAAGAGAAGAATTCGTCAAGCCTATAATGTTCAGCGGTGGTATTGGGTACATGCCACATTCCATGATCAAAAAGAACAATCCGGAAAAGGGTAAGCAAATATGATGCTCCAATTTAACAAAGAATGTTATTTAAAAATGTTTTTACAATTACAAATAATATAACATCGGTTTAGTTTTGTACTACCGGTACGTATTTGAGTTCCACTTGAGTATGTTTCATTTATATTTCTCTATCTGAATTAACTGTCATTTCATGTTTGATAGGAATGTATCTGGTGAAGATTGGTGGTCCCGTTTACCGTATTGGAGTCGGTGGCGGTGCTGCGTCATCGGTAGCCGTCCAGGGTGGTGACTCTCGTGATGCTGCTCTTGATTTTGGAGCTGTGCAGAGAGGTAAGCTAAGACCTAATAAAATGGATTGTGCGATGGAATATTTCAGTAGTAGTAGAGTACTAATAAATTGCACAGCTTTGACAAAATTTCGTAGCAAATTCGTAGGGACTCTGTAAAACATGAACAGTACATAGGCGGAAATAATAATTTAGGTATAGCCTTTTTATCGTGAAAAATCAATGTTTACTAATAAAATTGCTTTTTAGGTGACGCTGAAATGGGAAATCGTCTGAACCGTGTCGTACGAGGATGCTTAGAAGCTGATGTTAACCCTGTTGAATGTAAGTTATCAGTAAGAGATATCTTGGGTTTGTTTGGTAATGTTTCCTGGATCGTTTATTACTTTAAAGAATATAATATTAATTCTGATAATAATTAATGTTTGCAGCCATCCACGACCAAGGTGCCGGCGGTAACGGCAATGTCCTAAAAGAGTTGGTAGAGCCGGAAGGAGCAGTAGTGTTTACTAAGGAGTTCCAACTGGGCGACCCGACAATCACTACCCTCGAGCTTTGGGGAGCAGAATACCAAGAAAACGACGCGCTCTTGTGTAGCAAGAAGAACAGACCTATTCTCGAAGGTCAGTGTGATGTTTTTGGATACATAAGGCCTTGACCTAAGATCGCGATAATGTTCGGCAATGTTTTTAAGACATAACTTTTATTAAAAATGTTGTTGTCTTTTTACTATCGACACCTGAATAGAGATCAGCGCTGCAATGAAGCTGTGCAAAACCCTTCTTGTGACTTTTAAGGATTTGTCTATAAATACGCAAGTAGGTATAAAAACAATTTTACTTTCATTTCAGAGATCTGCCAACGCGAGCGCTGTCCGGTGTCCTTCGTGGGAGAAGTGACCGGTGACGGCTACATGAGCCTTGTCGAAGACTCCATCAACGACAAATATCTGAACAGAGACTTCAGGCAAAAGCCCGATGTTAAATCAAAGCTGCCTTATGACTTGCACTTAGAAGCTGTTTTAGGTAAGCATAGTATTTATGAAGTTGGTAAATTGATCGCAAAAACACATAATTTCATAGTGTGTGGACTTTTCCAAGGCATTTGATAAGGTACCCCATAATGAGATCACTAGCCATGTAAGGCTATCTTTATGAACTGTTTTGAAGTAAGATGATTAACATAAAAGTAGTTTGATAGTTTTAAATACGAATGCAAAAGAAAATAAAACCTTGCAAATATTAACAACAAAGTTGCCAAGTGAAAACACCAAGGCATTGTACTCGGACCGCTATTATATATTAAATTGGAATATTATTTTATTTATTTTCGTTCAGGTAATATGCCAAGGAAGACCTTTGACTTGCAGCAAGAGAAGAAAACCAAATTGCCACTTAACCTGCCAAAGGATATCACCGTCAGGAGCGCTCTAAACCGAGTACTGAGACTCGTTAACGTAGCCAGCAAGAGATATTTGACCAACAAGGTAAGAGTATCTCTCTGGTAACTTGTAACTTTGTGTTACTGTTTAATTTGGGTTAATTTTGAGACAGCAGCGGATTAATCGAGGAAGAGCGTGGATTGTCACATTTGTCACTTATAATTTTCTAACATGATAGAACAGACAGGGATGTCAATACATACATAAGAGTTAAGATTTAGTTTAGTCATGTACTCACCGCAATATGAAATCAATAATTATATTTGAAAAATAATATTTATACCTTGATTTCACAGGTAGACCGTTGCGTCACTGGCCTTATCGCCCAGCAACAATGCGTAGGGCCACTCCACACTCCTCTAGCCGACTGCGCGATCATAGCGCTGTCCTACTCAGACACCGTGGGGTCAGCAACTTCTATCGGTACTCAGAACATCAAGGGCTTGCTGGACCCTGCAGCCGGGGCCAGGCTGTCGCTCGGAGAGGCCCTTACTAACTTGGTAAAAATTATAATATTTTTTTATGTGCAGTGTAAAAGTAGTGTTACATGTTACAAGTAAAACCATATAATTAAATATGCTCCAAGTTAACACAGAGTGTTATTTATTCTGTAGGGTTTTTGTCATACTGTCCGCATTTGGCGGGCTGGTTGGCGAACACAGTACACGATTTTACATAGATATTGCAGCTGTTCTGCTCATTCCTTGGATATAGCCGCCGTCGTTAACGACATCTACTTATTTTTTCCGGCAACATTGGGAAATACATTAAATGAGAGCGGATGTTTTGGGACTGGGTATCATAGGAAACGGATGTCATGTCCAAAAGGCCTACATTCTAGATGCAACTTTGTATAATCGACTAAACAAGTCACTATATCCAGGTGTTCGCCGGCATATCCGAGCTGGAAGACGTGAAATGCAGCGGCAACTGGATGTGGGGCGGCAAGACCGGACCCGATGGAGCTTCCCTGGTCGTAGCATGTGACGCCGTCTGCAAGGCCATGAAGACCATCGGCGTAGCTGTAGACGGAGGCAAAGACTCGCTGTCTATGTGCGCCCATGTGTCCGGAGAGAAAGGTTTGTATTTAGAAACAAGTTTTTACTAGAAGCTGGACCATCTTTACTTCATAATTAATTAATTTAGCGGACCCTAGTACTCGTTCGGAAAAAAACCTGGGCAGGACTTCTGTGCCGCAGGAGACTTGAGTTAGCCAATTTACTATAAAAGCTACCGTAAATCTCTATTTATCAATTTATATTCTATAATCTTATCTAACTGTGTTATGTTATTGCAGTGAAATCGCCCGGCACTCTGGTGGTATCGACGTACGCGCCGTGCCCCGACATCACGGTGAAGATCGAGCCGGCGCTGCTCAAAGAAGGATCCGCGTTGGTGCACGTCCCGGTCACAGGGAAATACAGGTCAGTATTACTTTGTATGCCTTTATTCGCATTTTAGCAGATTCTCGTTATGAGATGGACATTCTGTACAGCCACTGACAGGAGCAGATGGAGACAATTTGTCCACTCCAAACTGCAATCCCACCAAAGCCACGGTCTTCAATCATAATTGGCATTCTTTGTAAAGTATTTTAGTAGAGTTGGCATCCTTATCCTTTTCGTACTGTTTAGTATTGTCTGTTCCCTACCTTAAACTTGCTTTGTGTTAATTATGGTGCATTGTGTAAAAAAAAAAACTTTAATAAATGTCGCTACAGACAAATGCACCGAAATAGTTGGGACTTTTAGGTGACGAGCGTGATGACATGATTTGTATTCCTCATTTTTTGCTTCCAACATTCTATGTTGACTTGTTGGTGCTATTTGTCTATAGATTGGGAGGTTCGGCGCTAGCACAATGCTATAAGCAACTTGGTGACATCACACCTGATTTGGACAACCCAGCGGTGCTGAAATCACTCTTCAAGATCACACAGAAATTACTGAAGGGTAAACTTATTACTAAACTTTATAATTTAAATTACAAAGGGAGTAACGATTGGGCTTAGTTACAAAATCTATAGGTACTGTTTTTCTGTTTTTCATTTTGTTATATGTTTCCAGAAAAGAAACTCCTGTCAGGCCACGACATCAGCGAAGGAGGTTTCATAACAACAGTCCTAGAGATGGGCATCGGCGGCCTGAGGGGGCTCACGCTCGACGTACAAGCCAACAACGTGTCCGCCATTGAAGCACTATTTAATGAAGAACTGGGTATCGTACTTGAGGTCGATCAGAAGGAGCTCAAGTATGTGCTCAGCGAGTTCCAGAACGGAGGCGTTGATGCTAAACTTGTTGGAACTGTCGGCAAATATGGAATGCATTCTCAAGTAAGTTTACTTTAGAGTAACTTTTTTGATTGCTTTTGTCATTGAAGCACTATTCAACGAAGAACTGGGTATCGTACTAGAAGTCGATCAGAAGGATCTCAAGTATGTGCTCAACGAGTTCCAGAAGGGAAGCGTTGATGCTAAACCTGTTGGAACTGTCGGCAAGTATGGAATTCATTCTCAAGTAAGTTTACTTTAAAGTGACTGTTACGATAGCTTTTGTGGTAAAGAGGCTTGAATCTTTGTGAACTTGTTTCCAGTTTTAGTTAGAACCAATGCAGCCTAAATCACTTGATTATTTTCAAGGAAATTCTATAGAGGCGCTGATCGTGAAGGCTAACTCTGGCGAAGTTTTGTGTCCAAAAGAAAGAGTACTCAAATGATCACAGTGAATCATACATACTATCACGCCTGTATCCCTAATGAAGTAGGCAAAGTGTCAACGACCAAAACAAAGGTCGTTCCGCCACGTCTGACAAATTTTGAGGGTTGTTTAAGATAGATCTGTGTATTGCTGTAGTGTCAGGTTGTCAGCCCATTGCTTAAATTACAATATACTGAAACCCTCGAATCCCTTAGCTGGTTTTTACAGCATGCCCAAGAGAAGATGCAGCTGACACATTCTATGTTTTTCTATCGCTCCCAGTCCAGCATGGAAGTTACAATGAACCATCTCGAGTCGATATTTCATCAAACCGCGAAATAGACTCGAATTGTATTTTATTATAGTAAAACAAATACGATGGTTTTAATTGTTAGGAAATTATATAAAAATCAATGTTGTTTTTTCTTAGGTGGTGGTGAAAGTGAACGGCGCTAAAGTACTGGACACAACCCTGATCGATGTGTTCCGGATGTGGGAGGAGACCAGCTTCCGGCTCGAGTGTCTGCAGGCCAACTCCGACTGCGCCAAACAAGAATGGAAAGGTAAACTTATATTATAAACTTCCAATTTTGATAATAAATTAAGAAATGCAGCAGAAACGCTGCAAGTGTGATTGGGTTCCTTTTTCGCCTGGGGTGATAAGATACGGATCTATGACTTAGTTTCGTGTCATGCTGAAACCAAGGAATATTAGGAAGTTCTCTGCACATCGTTGTTCAAGTGGCTGACTTTGTGTGACATCAAACGAAGCCCAGAAATAGCGTCACATTTTGAATTATTTATAACATTGTGTGTCTATGACTTCCATGCCATGGACTGGGAGTGATAGAAAAACATAGAACGTGCCAGCTGCATCTCCTCCAGGGCATGCTGTAAAAATAAGCTAAGGAATTCGAGGGTTTCAGTATTGTAATTTAGGCGATGATGGGCTGACAACCTGTAACTATAGCAATATACAGATCAATCTGGAATAACTCTCAAAAGTTGTCGAACGTGGCGGAGCGACCTTTGTTTAGGTCGTTTACGCTCTGCCTACCCCATTAGGGATAAAGGCGTGATTATATGTATGTATGTATATATGTTGTGTGTCTATTTTCAGGACTTGAGAAGAGGAAGGGCGTAATGTACAGCGTGACGTTCGATCCCACAGCGCCCGTTGTTAAGACTAAATCAGTCAGAGTTGCTGTGCTTCGTGAAGAAGGTACGAAATACTTTGTTAAAATATTGATAGTCTTGAGGACAATATAAACAAAGAATGTATCAGCTGCACCTTTTTCTGGGCATATTGAGGTATAGAGATTTGAGGGTTTAAGTGTTTTGCAACTTAGGTGATAAGCTAACAACCTACTGCGTTCGGTACATACCATATCAATCTCATTGATCAAGATCAATACACGTGCTTTTTCAGTTAGTTACACCTCTCCGTATTATTTTGGGACTGTTTTTTCATATTTTTACTCTCAATCTTTGTGAGATGTGGCGGAAATACTTCTTAATAGACCGTTGACATCCATAGAAAATATAAGTGATTTCATCTATGTATATTTCTCTAGGTACAAACGGCGACCGCGAGATGATAGCATCCCTCATGATGGCCAACTGTGATGTGTTCGATGTGACCATGAGCGACCTGCAGAGCAAGAAGATCACGCTCGACCACTTCCAGGGATTGGTGTTCCCCGGCGGGTTCAGTTATGCCGGTAAGAGCTCCTGCATGCATACACAGTACAGACATGTCGTCGGCATACCAGTCGACACAAGCCGCAGGAACTGGCAGCCTGCACGAATCTCCCACCGGAGACCACCGCTATGTCTATACTATAATATGTACCAACTACCAACAATTAATAAACTTCACATGTCATGATTCCTTTTTAGGGAACAGGTTGCTTTTTCGGTTCGATTCAACATTTTGCTCTGGAAGGGATTTGTTTTTCTTTCCCAGAGTCTGTCCGTTCAAAGTAGGTCATGTCATGGTCATGGCCAGTGTTTTTAAAATTCGGTATTGGTTTGCTCTTGAATCTAGAGTCTAGACACTGATGACCGTGACAGAGTCGACGATGGAGCGAGCTCACCCAGAAGATGCCTGTTATGGCACTCGCATTCTCACGCACCGACGGAACCCAGCAAGCTGTTTGGCGCCGGACTCCGGTGAGAGAGAGGTCGCGAGCCAGGCGGCCCCTTGCGGAGCCTACCACCGCTTTGTTGGGATCATTCAGCCGGACTTATTCACAGGCAGGCCTGTGTTGCCGTTGCCCGGGGTGGACCACTAGGAGGTAGATCCCATCCCACCCCAGTTTCGGATTGTGTCTAGCTGGTCCAATATGCAGTTTAATAATTTTTACTATCAGCAACAAATTTTTTTTTCTCTTCATCTACAGACACCTTAGGCTCTGCCAAGGGCTGGGCGGCCGGCATCCTGTTCTCCGAGGGTCTGAACGCGCAGTTCACCCACTTCAAGAACAGAACCGACACATTCTCACTGGGAGTGTGTAATGGTTGCCAACTGATGGGTCTACTGGGCTGGTTCGACCCAGAACCCGCCAAGCAAACTGACAGGAAGCAAGTGTTCCTGGACCACAACAACTCCGAAAGGTAATAATAATAATAATCTAGCGGGAGGCGAGTCACCGTCTGTCAAGATTATCAAGATTGAGACATTTGATTTGGCAGGCGTCCCGTTGTCTCAATCAATATCCCAGCAACCGGTCCAGCTAAATCCATCCCCATAGACCTAGTTATCCTTCCATTCTCTGCAATAGTCCTTGCATCAGGCGGGTGCTGGCTCTGGTTGTATTTCTATAGTGCAGGCAGAGCGAGTATCCGCGTGATGTACACATCACAATACATTATTTGGTATAAAAAGGCCTCTGCGCTGTTGGCTTCGGCCCCACGTATGCCTCAAAGGACCGGGTCCCTGTGGACCCGTGATACTGAAAAGTATACCTACAAATGATAATAACTAATTACCATTTGTCTTTTTAGATTACACTGAAAATGGTGAATTCTCTCTTCTTCTTTTTTTTAATGGAAATATTCCCGATTAGACCCTGTAGACAGCAAGATCAATTTATTGTTCTGTAAAATCATCTGTTATTTTGATGAGCCAAAAAAGTACACAACTTGTACGTAAATGGGTAAGCTGGTTGCGGAACCTTGCAAATGCGTGATAAGCTGTTTTACGCGAAACTATTTCATTCCCATTTAGTTATCATCCCATTCCCATTTCGTCATACTAGTCTGATTTGTTCGACATCATTAACACCTACCCGATCCTCAGGTTCGAATGCCGCTGGAGCGCAGTGAAGATAACCGAAGACAAGAGCAAAGAGGACGTGTGGTTCCGCGGCATGGGCGGTAGCGTGCTCGGAGTGTGGGTCGCGCACGGGGAGGGCAGGTTCACCGTGGCAGAACCCAGGGTGTTAGAGAGTATGCACAGAAACGGGCAGGTCGCCATGCAGTATGTGGACGATGACGGCAGACCCACTGAAGAGTACCCGATGAACCCTAATGGAAGCCCCGGTGAGTAATCCAGTTAAATGATCCTACAAATTAAGATAATACAGATTCGATAATGCCCTATCCTTATAGATTGAGATTACAAAATATGTTATATAAAACTTCCTATTATAGATAATGTCAGTCGAATTTAAAATGTAAAAAACAATATAAAAGTGAGACAATAAAATATTATAAAAATTGAAATGCTTGGTCAATTTAACTATGTCATTCATAGAAACACCTTAGTAACAAAAGTTTATAAAATGTTCCTACTTATTCTATTATCAGTTTGTTTATTTATTTAATTTACCTTTTTCAGTGTCATTCAAAAATTCGTCAGTACAAGATTGACAATTACAATGAATTCGTTATTGCTGAAGTCTTCTTCTAAGCATGCTGATGGAATACGAGAAATTACATCATTGGGGCGCAAAATTCAGCCACTTGTATTGCCTTGAGAGCCGAGTAAAAAAACTGTATTTGAATTGGAAGTGCTTGTCCGCTGATCTTACACTTTACGGCGGTTGTGTTGGGGCCTTTTATATCTATTCGCATACCTACCATCACGAATAACACTCGCTCTCTCCCCACAGACGGTCTAGCGGGCGTGCGGTCTCGCTGCGGGCGCCACGTGGCCATGATGCCGCACCCCGAGCGCTGCGTGCTGCGCTGGCAGAGCCCCGCGCCGCCCGCCGCCCCCGCGCACCCCGCCGACGCCCGCAGCCACGCCGCGCCCTGGCTGCGACTCTTCCAGAACGCCTACACTTGGGCGCAGAAGCAGTGATATCTACATTCCAACGAATATTGTGTAATAGAATAAGTTACTATATGTAGAACGCTTCCAAAAACTATTGATTTCAGAACAACCAATCTTGGTGCTGAAGTCATTGGCTGAATTATACTTACTAAGGCCAAAGTGTTGATTACCGACTTTGAATGTTTTGTGAGAATTTTGCTATGAAGTGTCTATTTGCCATCCTCGAATATTATTTGAATCTTGGTGTCATTAAAATATTTTAATGTGCTAAACTTATTCCAACACTTGAGTAATCAAAATGTGATAATGATAAGATTATCATAATGGTGTCTTCCAATAACATTCCTTGTGGTTATAACGTTTATAAAATAATAGTATTTTCTATTGTTAATTATATTGTTGATCTGAAGTGCCTTATTGTTTGTAAAAGGATTTAGATTTAATTGTTATTTTTAAGGAAAGCTTTTTGAATTACTCTTTTAAAGTATATATGAAATAAAAATCATTGTTATATTACAATTTTTTTATTAATAACTTAATACACCTTACAAATCTTACCAATTTTATCTTATTTAGTTTTAAAATTATTTTTTTATTAAATCAATAAGATGGTATTGCAAATACTCCAACTTGCCAAATAATTCATGCCAAAGTCTCAAATATAATGTATTTTCAGTGATAAATAGCACCCTTTTTTCTCACAAATACTTCGTGTATTATGATTATGACGAAAGTTGCTAATCACATTCTTAAATTATATGCTGTAAGCCTCTTGATCTAGAGTAGCAAAGAGGCACAGCTCTGCTATTTATTACATATTCATTGTAACTATTTCTGTAATGGATTTTGTTAAATCTTTTCGCCTAGACTTATCTAAGGCTTCGCAAAGTTCAAAAAACCATCTGTCAAGATCTGCTTTCTCATTCAAATATAACTGCAAAAAACTAGCAGCTTTACTTGCAAGAGACCTGTGTTTTATGTCAACTTCATTTATCTTTCTTTCACTTATCTTCAAGTTTCTCGCTAGGTCAATCCAGTCTTTACCAATTTCTTCCACAACTGTTTGCAAGATTCTTTTCTCTTTCCTTTCGCTCATTTGTCCATAGGGATTGTTGCTTGTGATGGTTGGCACTGGTTCCCTGCGTGGTACAGTGTGGATGGGCTGTGGTGCTGCAATAATAACATGAACAATTTAAAATCTTTCCTCTAATTTTTATTTGGTCAGAGTCACATTCAGGGCATGTTTATTAGTGTACTAAACTGCCCTGAAGATAACTCAAGGTATGAAGTATTTTTAGAGAAACTCAATTACTTACCATAGTGATTTCTAGGTTCGCTGGCTACATGAGACCCTTCATACTGGGAAATTCTCGTTGCGAGTTCATCTTTGTATGGCATTGGCAACATTTGAGCAATTTGCTTCAAAGGAGCCACCTTATCCTCAGACAATACATCTCTCAGCTCCAAAACAACAAGAAGTTGGTTGATTTTGGTAATCTTCTCTAATCTTCGTAGAGAGTTGATTTCTCCTCTGAACACGCCCTTCAGAGTATCCAATAGATATGCATGACGTTCATTTTTACCCACAGCAATACATATCTGCTGTTTTAGATATGAATATTCCGACAAAGTCATTTTTAAATCGAAACAAAGATATTTTGGAAATACGCAACAACCACAAAAAACCACCATAAACCTACGCATAAAACAGGCAGGGATGTTATAAGCCAACTCAGAAATTATGACACAGGCCTGTCAAAATTATGGTACCGCAGCTAAAATTATGGTTCGGTTTGATTTTCAGTAAAACAGGTAAAAAAAATAATGAAATGGACGTAAATTTGACATAAAAATTCTTCTCCGTACCTATTCTACCTTGATTCTACCCCTTTTATTCTACCGGACGCTCACCGCAAGAAGGAAACAAGATAAGTTATACCTACAATGGCCTATATCCAAGAGAATATAATCACTAGTATGCATCAAAAACAAGAACAAAACGTAATATCTGTTCCATTTCACGACAAATTGTGAGACCAAACTAATGTTTGTATGGTAATTAATGGTAAATGCAAAATTATGGTACTTTTGCGTACCATAATGAAGTTCTAGGGTACAGGGTACGAGGACCTGAATTATGATACATGTACCATAATTATGGTACGTATAACACCACTGAAAACAGGTGCGACTTTAGTTTTTTTTTTAAGTGTTGTCTTTCCTATAAAACAATAATTTGCACATAGTACAATAAGGTTAAACGGGTTCAACGAGATTCAAAGAGAAATCTAAAGTTATTTAAACTCACAATTTGCAATAGACTAAATAGGAAAGTATTATATTAATAAAATTAGTTCAAGCGACAAGCGTTTCATAATTATAATATTTTTATTGCATGAAAATTATGGCAATGATAAAAAAAAATTGATTTGAGATAATCTATAGATAGTTGGCAACAATTTGGCCCGAACTGTCAAAGTCAAATCAAACGATTCTTTATACGCGAATGCGTGTGATAAAGTTTCTTTAATAATTATTTTTGGAGTAAAAGTATAAGTATAAATTTTATCAAAGTTGCTTTTTTGTGTTTAATACACATGATTATATTAGAAAACAAATGATTGAATGAATTCTGAAATTAAACAAAGACATTTTTGGATTGGAACGGAACGTATTCCTAACGATAAGGTCGGAAAAGGAAAAGCTCAAAAATAATTAAGGAAGTCCCTCCGGCCTGACGTCACTTTTAAAAGTTTTAAAAACAATCTATGTTGTTCCGGACCACTTCCGGACGTCGTTGTGGGTTCGATTCCCACTTTAGGGATAGGTAACTCACTGAAACTGAACAATTTCCCCCGATGAATGAGTCAAAATAGAAAAAAAATATTTCCCATTCCCATACAAATGGTGTCAGCTGCTTGAGTCATTTAAATTATGTTGGTTCTAACATGATACTAGCTAGCTGACCCGTCATCGTCCTGCGCTGTAACTGTGGACCTATAAGATAGTTTAGACACTTCGATTCAGCAGCAGTGGTGGCGTAGCATAGGTAGGCACTAAAACTAGAAAAAACTACCTAAGTAGGTATATACGAGCTACCTGCTTTAATATAGTTTACTATCAGCAAGTATTTAGATTTTGTGGAAACGTGACTTTCATTAGTCCCATCATAACAATATTTGGCTATCAGATGAATGACTGAACAAACAAATTATGATTATGCCAATATTTGGCCTTCAGTCCGATAAAGGGTCATCAAACAACAACTACAATACTGTAGTAATTGTGTTTACTTATTGCTCTTATTTCTTATGCTTATCTAGTCAATACTCTGACCCCTCTATCAGTTGTGTGCCGTCACTTTTGTTGGACGGACACTATGTTAAATTCGTAATATAATAAAATTAAATCTTCAAAATGCAGAGATTTGTAAAACGTGGTTTGATTAGTAATACAACTCTAGAAACTATTCAGAGAAGTTTTGGAAAAGACGCGAATCTTCTGAAAAATGGAGTACGTAGCGTTACTACGCAAAGCTCCAAATCGGACAGCCTTTTCCCAGAGAGAGTGGATTTTCCGAGCAGACATATTGGACCGAGAGACCATGACGTCGTTACCATGCTGGATCTTCTAGGATACAAGGTTTGTGATATGTATGATGATAAGAAATGAATATTGTGAAAATAGTTTCAGCTTCTTCTTATTCTTAACGAGTCAACGCATACGGTAGTTTCAATGGAAGTTACTAACGTTACAAAAATTATCTCGGCAGAGCTTGGACCAGTTGACAGACGATGCTGTTCCCAAGAAAATTCAGTTAGACGGTCTAATGAATATCACTGAACCCATGAGTAAGTATTAAAAACCTCACTGGTTTTAATTCAGATTCATGCCATTGGGCGGTTTTCCACTAGACGGCACGGTACCGGCAACGGCGACGGCACGGTACCGTCGACGGTATCGTGGAAGAGATAATGTATGAAAATCAATGAAATTATATGAAACGGTTTTCCACTTGCCGGCACGGCACCGGCACGGCATGTCATCGATTTCCACCGGTATTGTCACGTGATCGTCGCCGTGCCGTCGCTGTGCCGGTGCCGTACCGTCTAGTGGAAAAGCGCCCATTATTTGACCACACTAAGGCTCGTATTTATAAAGTGATCTCAAGATTGAGAGCGATATTGGGTGCGGATTTGACAGGTCATTTTGTACTGGAATGACATTTCTGATACGAACTCAAACTCGCTGTCACTCTTGAGAGCTGATTATAAATACGGGCCTAGGTAACCCTCGTAGAAGTTGATTGAGTACCACTTTGCTATATTATTTTTCTAGGCGAATACGATCTGATCAAAAGGGCTAGCAAAATAGCAGAGAAGAATCAGATATGGCGGTCTTACATTGGAATGGGATACCACAATTGCTGTGTTCCTCACAGCATCATGAGGAATATGTTCGAAAATCCTGGATGGTACGTCATATATATTTTATAATCTAATGTCATTTTTATATGACCAAAAACGTAATCTAGATTATATATATTTTTCAGGACTACACAATACACTCCCTACCAGCCAGAAGTAGCTCAAGGAAGACTGGAGAGTCTTCTGAACTACCAGACGATGGTCAGCGACCTTACAGGATTGGATGTTGCTAATGCTTCTTTACTTGATGAGGGTACCGCAGCAGCAGAGGCGTTGTCTCTATGTCACAGGTCAGAAGATGATGACATAACATGACACATCTAATCTATCTATAAAACGGAAAGTGCTATGCTGTGATCATATGCTACCTATTTGATTTACTTGCTCATGATACCTATATATCTATGATGACTTCGATGACATGACATCCATTTAAAATTTACGCTATTATCTTTATCGTATCTGAATATGATTACTGAGTATTGTATTTTGCCATCTGCTCTCTTATTTACTGAAACTTACAAACGTTTTTTTGCCACAGGTTAATTATATGAATAAATTTATTTTCCAGGCACAACAAGCGAAAAAAGTTCATAGTATCAGAACGTCTCCACCCCCAAACTCTTGCCGTAGTTCAAACTCGGTTAGACGCTCTAGGTTTAGAAGTGGAAGTTGTCCCTGATGTCGGGAAAGCTGACTTTGCCCAAAGAGACATTTCTGCAGTCCTTCTTCAATGTCCAGACACGAGAGGGCTGGTGTATGACTATTCAGGACTCGCTGCCACAGCAGAAGAACACGGAGTTAGTATTCTAAATACGAAAGACCACCGCTACTTTATCTAGGTACTTCTGAAATACTTAAAAACTTTCTACTAATAACTTTGCAGACTCTAGTGGTGGTGGCAACTGACCTTCTGGCAATGGCGTTGCTTCGACCACCAGCGGAAAGTGGAGCTGCTTTGGCCGTAGGAACGTCCCAAAGACTGGGAGTGCCCCTTGGGTATGGAGGTCCTCATGCTGGGTTCTTTGCTGCGGAACACGCATTAGTACGTCTTATGCCTGGTCGTATGGTTGGTGTCACAAGAGACGCACAAGGAAGAGATGCTTACCGGTAAGATAAGAACAATTAGATATGAAGTAGATAATTATTTTGTGTAAACAGAAAATACAAAAAAAATTAAAATTAAATTTTAGGTTAGCACTGCAGACAAGAGAACAACATATTCGTCGTGATAAAGCAACGTCTAACATTTGCACCGCCCAAGCACTTCTTGCCAACATTACCGCAATGTATGCAGTATATCACGGACCTCAGGGTTTGAGAGACATTGCAACTAGGGTTCACAATGCAACTTTAGTATTGGATCATGGAATCAGACAACGTGGCCACAAGCAATCAAACGATGTCTTCTTTGATACTCTTTACGTTGTACCACTTTCGGAACATGATGCCAATGCTATCAAAGTGCGAGCACAAGAAAAGAAAATTAACTTGCGCTACTTTGAAGATGGTGCAGTCGGAGTAGCTCTGGATGAAACCACCACTATGCAAGATGTTGACGATCTTTTGTGGATCTTCGATTGCCAGAATGTCAAAGATGTAAGCTAGTGCACTCATAAGATTATTCAACCACAGTCTAATTCAAATATGCGAACTGTATAATAAACTTATGAACATTTTGTAGGTAATGGATAACGGTGATGTGAGGACTAGGAGTATTTTGAAAGGACCTTTTAAGAGGACTTCACCATACCTAACTCATCCAGTTTTTAATATGCATCATTCTGAAACGAGGCTAGTACGCTACATGAAGCGATTGGAAAACAAGGATATTTCTTTGGTCCACTCTATGATACCACTCGTAAGTATATTTTACTAGGTTTACAAAATATGTCAAATATTTTATGGGGTTTGTAATTTGCTCATACAATATCAATAATCTTCTTCCCAGGGATCTTGTACTATGAAATTGAACTCCACCACGGAAATGATGCCCTGCTCTTTCAAACACTTCACTGACATACATCCGTTTGCACCATTAGATCAGTGTCAAGGTTACCACACCCTCTTCGAAGAACTAGCGAATGATCTTTGTGCTATAACTGGATACGACCGAGTCTCCTTCCAACCAAACAGGTACTAAAGAAACGTTTTTACCTTAGGTCAGACCACAACATTAGGTTTTTATAAATAAAGGGTTACCTCAAAGGTAACTGAAAGGGACCCAAAAGTGTCCCGAAAAGTAAGTCAACGAAACTGAACCACTTAAACGAAAACTAACTCCATAAAACATGACCACTTCGATCAGAAAACTTGAGTGGGGAAGCCGGTTTTTTATTTATTAGAAGAATTTCTTAAATGTTGTTCAGTTTCGTTGACTAAGCAGTCTATAATACCAGATTTCGGGACACCGTATACCTATTTAAGGACATGAATATTTTAAGATGTGATCTTGGGATCTAAATGAAATCGTCACTTTTCCAGTGGTGCTCAAGGTGAATACGCCGGACTCCGAACAATCAAACGCTATCATGAATACCGCGGTGAATTTGGACGTAACATCTGCCTCATTCCCGTTAGTGCTCATGGAACTAACCCTGCTTCTGCGCACATGGCTGGTATGAGAGTTTGCGCCATTCGAGTCACACCTTCGGGTGATGTTGACATGGAACACTTAAAAGATAAGGTAAGCTTTGATGAGAACTATTGGATAAGAGAGAGAGATTGGATGAGAACGGCTGAAGGTCAAGCCCAGTGGCCTACCTCCGGAGAAACCATGTCCACTAGAAGTTTATGATGATTTATTTTTAATGATTTATTTTATTTAGCTATTGTTTAACTATAAATATATATATTATATTTTTTTAAAAGGTGGAAGAGCACAGCGAGAATATCTCATGTCTCATGCTGACATATCCAAGTACATTCGGAGTATTTGAAGAATGTGCGGCCGATATCTGCGAGCTAGTTCACAAACACGGAGGTCAGGTCTATCTTGACGGCGCCAACATGAATGCTCAAGTAAGTAAAATTCTATAATTTGCTACGACAAACCGTAGCAACCGTAGTCACCCGTAGCATAGTTTGCGCAAGAGCAGGTCTTTGCTACGACAAATCGTAGGATCCGTAGTATAGGAAGTTTGGAAAATAAATATTATAGGCTTAGTAATGTTGATTTTATCATAAATACCCAAGTGTCATTTTCAAGTTGCTACGACAAATCGTAGCAACCGTAGCATTTAGACAATAAGTAACAGGATCCATGTAAGTCTGATTTTAATTTGTTACCTATACATATAATAATATGTATAACAATCGTAAAAAAGTTTGGGCACTATAGGTACATAGGTCAGGCAGGTGTAAAGAGTGCTAACATTATTATTATGACACAAGAAAGTGTTTCTGAGTTTTACTACGTAAAATCGTAGCACCGTACGTGGGCAATATTTACCTAGGCCATAAAATTAATTAAACAATTGCTACGCTCTTTCAGGTAGGGTTGTGTCGTCCAGGTGATTATGGTAGTGATGTGTCTCATTTGAACCTTCACAAAACATTTTGCATTCCTCACGGTGGTGGTGGCCCTGGAATGGGACCTATTGGAGTGTAAGTATTCTTACCTTGATAAAAGATTAACCTCCTTTTTTTCTATTAGAAATGGGTTTTCCATGAGGTTTGCTCTTGCCTCTAGTCTAGGTCAAGGATGCCAAAGACAGAGTCAATGATGGGGTGAGCTCACCCAGAACATCCATATTCACTTTAAGGTAATGTTGTGGGTTTATGCATTCGGAATATAGACGCAGGAAGCGAGTTCCACTCTTTTACTGAGCACAGTATAAAAGATATTTCCTTTTCATACCGAAATAAAACGAAACGAAATGTTTTTACAGAAAAGCGCATTTAGCACCGTTTCTACCTTCACACCCTGTAATCAATCCGTTGGCGGATTTGGGAGATGATGCACATAGTTTTGGTTCGGTCAGCGCTGCACCTTTCGGATCATCTGCCATTTTACCGATATCGTGGGCTTATATAAAGGTAAGTTTACGTAGCAGACAGAATGTTCTATGTTTTAATAATAAAAAAATATTTTAGGTACTTTAATTCATTCGTCACATTTTGCCGAAGGTCTCGGGTTCAAATCTCTCATCATCATCATCATCATCTTCCTAGCCTCATGGAGTAATATGCTAGCCTAATCCCTCCTATGCGAAATTTTAGGTTTCTTTAACATTAAAATTTTTAGGTGTCAAAATAAATAAATTAGTATACTTTATGAAAAAATAAAAAACTTTTTATTTCGATTTTTGAATGCTTTTTATTCATGGGTACAAACAAAATAAAAATAAGTCTGTAACTTGATCTTATGTACCTAATAAATCATACATCTCCATTTTTAGATGATGGGACCAAAAGGTTTGAGGAGGGCCACTCAAGTAGCGATCCTCAATGCTAATTACATGTCAAAGAGACTGGAGGGCCACTACAAAACGTTGTACAAAGGGGAACGTGGCCTCGTGGCTCATGAATTCATTATCGACGTGCGAGACCTCAAGAAAACTGCAAATATTGAACCCGGTGACATTGCTAAAAGATTAATGGACTTCGGTAAGACATTTAAACTTTATTCCTTATATCCTTAATCTAAAGAGCTTATTTCCTTTGTTATTATGCGACTTTGTTGGACCCCCAAATTCATGTGACTATCTTCTTTGTAGTGGTTCAGGGACTTTATATATGTACTCATTTATATATAATATAAATATAATATAATATATATAATATAATATAAATATAATTTGTTTGTTATCATTTTTAGAACATGAGGTTTTTCTAGACGACAAAGATAAAGTTTAGTAATAATGACCACCAATACACCATTATTTATACTTACCACGGACTTCAGGTTTCCACGCACCAACAATGTCATGGCCAGTAGCAGGCACCCTCATGATAGAGCCAACGGAATCCGAAGACTTGCAAGAAATGGACCGATTCTGTGACGCATTGATTACCATTAGGAAGGAAATCAAGGATATCGAAGACGGCGTTATGGATAAAAGACTGAATCCCTTGAAGGTAATAAATAGGGTTTTTGATTACTACTTGATCGGAATTCAAACTGAAAATTGACAGAAACAGATTTGGAGAGGCAAATGGTACAACCTATTTATATATCTTCTAGTCCAAAATACCAAAAGATCTCATTATTAATTTGTTGTTTATTTCAGATGGCACCGCACATACAACAAGATGTAATAGCAGAAGATTGGAATCGTCCTTATAGTCGGGAGCAAGCTGCCTTCCCTGCTGTAAGTTTTGAACGTATATTGACTAATTAAATATACCTACAAAAAGATATTTAGAGTAGTGCTTTGATTTTGTGGAGAAAGAAGAAAAGCTTCGAAATCACACGATAATTATAATTTTTTGTTAAGGAAATGAATGTGTTTTTTTTTCAGCCCTTCGTAAAAGGAGAGACGAAGATCTGGCCCACCGTGGGACGTATTGATGATATGTACGGTGACAAACATCTCGTCTGCACCTGCCCGCCGGTGCTTGATGACTTTTAATTTAGTAGGTCCCTTTAATTTACTTAAGTTAATTTTATAGTCAATTATTATAAGGTAAATATTGTAGTTAATAAATGAAACAATATCATTAGCGGTCGCATAATGTATGTATGTATATTTTGTCAATATTGTCGTAGAATAAATATTGTTTTCTAACAACAAAATCTTTTCTTCTGCAAAGATAGAATTAAATCTAGAGCAGTGTATATGATTCATTACCGTAACTCTATTGACTTCAAACAAGTAGATCTATCTATCTTATTTTATACAAATACCTATTTTTTCATATTGCGAAGGATTTTTACACATAACAACTTTAAAATGCATTCAAGGCAACGTGTTTGTTAGATCCTAGCACAGAGTAGAACGGAACTATCTATAACTTTCTTCAATCCTTTTCTTTTTGTTAATATTCTAATAGAGGTACAATTTTTGTAGCCTTCTAATCACAATGAATGATTAAAAGCAAAAAGTAGGTAATCATTCAAGATTTAAGTAGATTTACAATAATCATTTTATTAAAACAATTTATAATAACAATTTAATAAGTAATTCAAATTATTGCAAATACTAACAGTGAATGTATTCCAAATAAAGTAAATTCTAAATATTACGGAACCCAGTCACAAAATCGTTTCTAAAAATTAATTACACACAACAAAATGATACTTATTAAAAGGTTAAAAATATAGAAAACATACCTTAAACTAATTGCTTAATTATTTTTGAGGTGAACTTATTGCATCTTTCGGATACATACCTAATCTCACACCAAGTTCTTTAGGCATTCTCATTGTAGGGCGAGTAGGGAAAGGATGGTACGAACCTGTAGAAGGACTGCGTGGGTAAGACAGGGAGGAAATCGTTTCTGTCTCTATAAGAGAAGTTATTGCACTACAAGTGTCATCAGAGTCCATTTTCGTCCTATCACTTTTCTCCGAATAATCCTTTAAGTAAGTAGAAGATTCCTTCGGAAATATTTTAGGAGATATTGGTGTAGACACTTGATCAAGAGACGTTATTTGACATAATGTATCGCTGGAATTACTTTTTGCACCAATAGGCGAATTATCCTCTGCCGACGGCTCGTATGTAAAACTAATAGAGGAAGTCACTACGTGAGCAAAGTCACTAACTTGGCTGTTTTCAGTCTTAAGTAAATTTTCACATATTTTCGGCCCCTGATCAAATGTTTTACTACATATATCACTGACTTTAGACAGCACATAATCATTGTACTTGCTTGATAGTGGATAGTTGTAGTCATCTGATGTAAATTTTTGATCATACGAAGGCGTATCTTTTGGTTCTGTGGAAGGTAAAGTAACGGAAGTCTTAGATTCACCAGAAAAAGAATGACGCGATAAATCACTCGTAGTTTCTGGTTTCACATCTAGACTGGTCTGTCCTCCGTGACTTGAAAAATCACCGGTTTTTCTTTTGTATTCAAAGTCAAAACTACTGTCTGGTTTACCGGAGTCAACATTGCTAGATTTATAGTCGTATTTTACTTGGAAACCTTTATTTTCCCAACCATATAAATCCGTCTTGTTAGCTAAACATTCTGCACTAGGAGTTTTCATGCTTTTAACAGAAAATTCTTCATTTCTGTTTGTTGTATTACGCAAATCTAAAGAAAAGGGGTCATCAATGGAAATTGGCCTAACTCTAATAAAATCATTTTTTTCAATTAAATCATCATTGAAACTTCGTTTTCGATAGCCGATTAAGGAATCAGATGTTGATTCTTTCAATAATGGTGAATCAATTTGTTTTGCTCCGTCAGGTGGCTCAGTCTTTGTCCGTTCCTTTTCAGCAATATCAGTCATGTTGATCTCTGCTAAAGTTTCTTTGACTGCAGCAACTTCGGTTATGTTTTGTTTCGTTAAAATTCTGCTTAGTATTTTTGAGTTTTCTTGTATAATTTGCAGCGCCCTCTCACTGTTTTTGCGCCCTGACCGAAGGATATATTCTTTTGGTGACATTGTTTCAGACAAATCTTTATCCTTTTCTGGAGTGTCTTCTTTTTTCATTTTTGGAGGTTCTTCACGAGATACCTCTTTAGGCGAATCTTTCATTAATTTTAAATGTTCCTCATTCTTTTGAAGTGGATTTTCACAAAAGTCATCTATATCTTCCATATCGTAATTATCTAAATTGGTAAAGCTATGGCTTTGAGGCAGTGAAGAAGCTCGTTCTGCTTCTTCTTTTATTAACTTTTCATTATAACTAGTTTGGAGATTCAATGAATCTGGTTTTTTAGGAAATCGTGTTTTTCTTTCTGTGGATCGGCGTGGAGGTGTATTCGGGTCAGATACCCTTGCGCCAAAAAATTCAGGACTATGTTCAAAATATTTGTCGATTTTCAGGGGTATCGGAGGTTCATCTTCACTAACAATTATACTTTCTGCTCCTGGACTTCTAGGAGGACTATCAATATCGGAAACATTTTTATCTGATAGATCTATATCAGGCACAAAATTTGGATACATAGTTAAACTATCAATAATATCAGGGGGTCTCGAAATTATATCTGGTTTTGATGGAGATGGACGTTTATATTTCGATATATAATCAAAATCGTAAGGTGATTTTTGAATGAAACTGTAGCTACAAGGCGATAGGTTTATAGGACTTAAATCGGTTATAGCTTTAGATATTGGGAAGTTTGTAGGCCTGATAGAATCTCTACTCGTCGAGTTTTCTTCATACTTTGTATCATTTAGTCTTTCAAGACCTTCATTTTCAATAACGGCAGTGATGTGTGGGCTGTATGGTGAAATGGTCTTAAAAGGACTGGTTGGTTCATAGATATCACTTGTACTTTCGGCAATAACACTGTCTTTAAGTTTAATTTCAAATCCATCAATGTAAGTTCTAAGTAGTTCACCAGCAGCAGAATCCAAATATTCCGAAATATCTTTAGCTGACTTTTCTACGGAAACTGCAATAGTTTCATGCGGAGAATTTTTTGCTGCATTGTCTTCAACAACAGGTGACTGTATGATTGATAATCCTTTGGAAGTAGGAGAAGTTATTGCAGCTCTATCAATCTTGGGTGCTTTTTTCTTGATTTTATCATCATCTGGCAAGTCGGGTTCGGAATCACTGCCACGTTCATTTTCATCACAAAGACTTGTATCGGTGCTACTAGATGAATGAGATGAGTATGAAGATGTTTCGCTGGAACTACGGGATCTCATAGAAGCTATCATTTGCTTAGCTTCAAGTTCAGAAACAATGACTCCGTCACCAGCTTCGTCAAAATCTATAGATGCTTTTCTACACAGATCCAGCTTTTCTTTTTTGATGTCTCTCCATTTAACAGAGTTTCGTCTGCTAAGTGACTTCCGGCTCTTCTCTTCTTTCCAGCTGATTGTATCACTTGTTCGGCTATGAGAGCGAGACTCTCTGGGTTCGTGTTGCGTTGTTTGCCGCGAAGGAGGAACAGCACCTGGCGGTGGACCAAGTCTTCGGCCGCGGGTACTTACAATAGCACTTTTCCCCAATAGGAGATTATTGACTGTAAGCGATGTCGGTGATGTGGGGACTCCAACTGCAAATAAATTTAACAGCCGTTAGATGGCCTTCAATATAGTTATCTAAGAAAAACAAGCCTACACAATAGAATAAACTTACCGGCAGCGTGTCTTGCACACGCAGCTGCCAAGATAACATGAGCTTGCCTTTGACGTTCCCTTAGCCTGGCGTATTGCCGTTTTAGCGCCCCTATATCCAGGGACAATCTGTCGCCAGTGCCAGAACTTAAACGATCTTCACGTCTTGGAATGATCTGAGAAGTAAAAAAATATAATTAAAATTTCCTCTTCCATGAAGATGGCACCCCATGATGGTGATGATGAATTATAATAATTTTAGTTAGTAGCAGCAGGGCAAGCAACTTACCGTGGCTAAAGCTAATTTGTTTCCGTCATCACTGGAGTCCCCTTCATCTTCAGAATAGAATAATCGCAACCCTCTTTTCGTCATTGATTGCATCTGTCAAAATAATGAAATCAAATTACCATGTTTTTTGTACCACATTATAAAGATTTAGTATTTAATTTTGATTGAGGTTAAGGTACTTAGTTTGAGTATTATTTACCGCAGAATGTATCGGAGGCTGACAAGGAGCTGTGGGCGGTACAGGAGGCGCAACTTTGTATCTGTGAAGGTTCCGCAGACGCGGCAGCTCAGGAGCTGACCCGAATGCCACAACTCTAGCAACCAGTGAATCTCCTGCCTCCCATACAGCACCAATACCACTCCCCATACAGCTGTAGAACTCATCTGCTGATCTAGCTGACAAAATTCGGCTGAAAAGAGGTAAAAACGTTTCAAATTCAAATTCAAATTCAAAATTTATTGCATATCACATAGACATAAAGGTGTTACAATAGTAGGTAGATAGTATGTGTCACCCTGCAAGGGCACAGCAACTAAAAGGCAGAATAATGCCATTATACATAAAACTTTTCACAGGTCTTATTATTACATTCTAGGTGTCATTATAACATTTCCTTATAGAATTTATAGAATTTATAAGCGCCAACCTATTTCTTAAAGTATAAATTAATTCAATATTAGTTTTGCTATAATACTTACTCCTGAAGCACATCCCAAATAGCAAGAGCAGTAAGCAATAGGATTTCGTTGCCATCGAGTAATATAAGGTCCCATATCCTAAGGAGGGATTCCCGAGGCAACCAGGTGGCGTAAAGCGTGAGAAACCACTGCATCGTGAAGACATCTGGCAAAGGTGGTTCTACGCCACCTCCTAAAACAAAAACAAAAAGTGTTTGTTGATAGGTGCCTTAAAAACAATTCATACTTAATAGAGTCACTTGTGTGTCCTTCACGGAGCAGGCAGAGCGTCAACACTAAAAACAGTTTCCGCCACATCTAACAAATTGTCGAGGGTTTTAAGTGACAGTGTATTGTTTGATCAGCTCTTCATCGCTTAAATTATAGAGCCTTTAAATCTCTCTACTGACTTTACTCTAGTATATAAAGCTCCGAAAGCTTACTTCCATGCTGGACTGGGAGTGATACTTCCATGCTGGACTGGGAGTGATACTTCCATGCTGGACTGGGAGTGATACTTCCATGCTGGACTGGGAGTGATACTTCCATGCTGGACTGGGAGTGATAGATACTTCCATGCTGGACTGGGAGTGATACTTCCATGCTGGACTGGGAGTGATAGAAAAACATAGAATGTGCCAGCTGCATCTCCTCCCGGGCATGCTGTAAAAACCAGCTAAGGGATTCGAGGTTTTCAGTGTGAGCGATTTAGGCGATGGGCTGACAACCTGTCACTATAGCAATGTACAGATCTATATGGAATTACCCTCAAAACTTGTCAGACGTGTCGGGACGACCTTTTTTAGGTCGTTTTTGTTCTGCCTACCCCATTAGGGATTAAGGCGTGATTGTATGTATGTATAAAGCTCGATAAAAAAGACCTGGTACATCCTAGGGTAATTTATCGTCCCTTGTCGAAAAATCTCATCATACTTACGTCTTAAAAACAATTAGTAATCAAATCTTTCTGATTTATCCTTTGTCAGGGCGACTTACCGTCAGATATCCTTTGCAAGTGGTCCATGTGGTTAGCTAAACGAGGTATTCTCAGTCGAAGCAGATCTCTGAAGGCTGCCATATCCGCTGATAACCCTCGGAGGTCGTCAGCGAAATAACCTTCCGGCAACACCGCTTCCACCAGGTATATCATCACCTAATGGTAGAAAGTCAAATATAACTTGAGTTGCTGCCTGATCAAGGCTTTTTCAAAGAACCTTTGGCTTATTTCTATTCTAAGTATTTCATTTGAAAAAAAAAAACGATTAATTTACGGAGAGATCACTTCGCTAATTCACAAATCAAAAGGTATAACAGGATAATTTGGTAAGAGATGTTTTTAAAATAAATAAACTAGTTTTTAAATACGTAAGACAAATACTTATTAGGTATGTCTCAGGGCCAAGAGCCACGATGGATGAACATAGATATTTAATTAAATTAGTAACTTAATTAGATATTCAATTAAATATGTAACACAGAATTACCTTCAATGCATCTGATTCCGACTTGTCCATGACCTCTAATATAATCGCAGCTATCATATTGAACCCCTGACAGTAACCAACTTCTTTGTTCCACCTAAAAAAATGAAGTAATCGCTGTCTAATCCAATCTTTGTGAGAGATAAACCAACATACATTAAAGAGCCCATCAGGTCGATCCTCTGAAAGCTTTATGTCACCCCCTTTTCAATTCCCTCTCACAACATCAAACATGCATTTTGACTTTAATATTCGGCTCACTACAGCTAGCTGCTGTTATAGATACGTCCCATTTTCTTTCTTTCATAAGTCTAGTCTAGAATTTAATAAAAGCATTCATAATCTCGTCGCTTTCGTTGCATATTGATAAGGGAATACGAACATTTTGCGAAATCTTTCGGAAAAACTACATGATCATCTTTTGAAAAAACTAAGGAAGAGATCAAGGCAGAGTAAACCGCATTAAAAGATTAATGTAAAATATAAAGTTACCTTGCATAGGCCAAAAGAACCCTGCGCAGCATAGCCTGATTTTCTCTGCCCTCTGTCCCACAGAAAAGGGAGCATCCCGTGCGATGTAAGTCCTGAAAAATATGCAAAGTGTTAGGGAAGACCCTTCATCAGGTTGCTCAGTCTATCTACGTTATCCTACAACTTAAAAAATAGTACATTGTTGTCGAGGCATGGAAAATCAGCAATTGACGGACGAGTAGGGATTGAAGTCCGAGCCGCAGGCGAGGACTTCAATAATACGAGTCAGGCAATTGCTATTTCCGCCGAGGCTTACATAGTGCTTTTCTCAAATTAATGCAAGGAAATACATAAATAAAAAATCTATGGCGTACAGCCTCAGTGCTAGGTCAACACAAATGCAAATGGTTGAAACTAAACGCAAGTGTACTTAAAAAATAATAATATTGGCATGAAGTCATGGCGTTTTGGACTTTGCCGGAGAGTTTTGGCATGGAGGAATGGCGTTTTGGACTTTGCCGGAGAGTTTTGGCATGGAAGAATGGCGTTTTGTACTTTGACGGAGCGCTATGTTGTTCGAAATTTGAAAAAGACTGAAAAAAATAAAAAAGTTTTTTTTTTAATTTGAGAAACCGTAAATGTCAAAGTTTGCGTATTAATTTTGCATAAGGAATAAGACTATTTTCATGCATGTTTGAGAAAAGGAATGTGTTATATGGTTTTTATCACCATTTTGTTTTATAACATGACATGTACCCCTAGTATACCTATATAGGTGTGTATGTATTGTAGAGTAGATATTTTTAACGAAATTAGTGTTATAACAGTTACTCCGAGAAGTATTTCAAGATGATGTTAATGTTTACGAGACTGTTTTGAGTGTTCTTCTCTAAAGTAGAGCTGTCTTGGTACACCTAATAGAAATCTACTGTTATATCGAGACATCAAATATGAAACTAATCTTCATAATTGCTTTTTGTCGGCATATTTTCAATACTTAAGCGGAATTACTTTGTGAAATACCGACCGCAGCTTTTGATCTAAAAACTCTGCTTCTATAAAGTAATGAATTTTATTGTTTTGTCTTGGAATTATTCTCAACCAACGCAAAGATTGCTTCCCTTCAAGATACAATGAAATGGTTTATGTAACAAATGAACAAGAATCGACCTTTCAAAATGAGATCGTTCATCTTCCAATCAATCCTAATACATCAAAACCTACAAAATACCCTTATAATATGGATAAGGACTAATAAGGATATAACAAGGACTTAAGCTATATGATATGTTACCCACTAATTATTTTGGTACGTACTTATGCTCTTAATTTAAAAAAAAACACGACGAATTGAGAACCTCCTCCTTTTTGTTTTGGAAGTCGGTTAAAAGGAAACGATGTGTGGAAATATAGCTGATATCTACACGACTAATCGATTTAATAAATTAGATTGAAACACCGGTACGTACGTAATTCAATAAAATGTCACAGCATTAGCTAGCTATAGCTAACTATATACCCATATCTACCAGAACACATCGTGCTGAAACTATAGAAAGTCAAGTTCAATAAAATCTATCTATACTCTATACTTTGCCTCGTAGGTAGCCCATTCAGCTGCGCTGCCGCCCAATTATCGATGCCGCTTGCAGTCAGGTAAAGCTCTGATATTGTCAGCTATTGCTCTTACTTTATACCTTCAGAATCTGCGCACCCAGCTGTTTATCATCGGGTAGCAGGGCGGTGCCGCGAAAGGAAGCCCACTCGTTGCCGTTGATGCCACTCACAGTCAGATCCCGATAGACTATCCTTAGCTAGGGTTGTTGTTGCTTTTACCTTCAAAATCTGTGCACCCAGCTGTTCGTCATCGGGCAGGGCGGTGCCGCGGAAGCAGGCTCGCTCGGCCGCCACCCAGTCGATGCCACTCGCAGTCAGGTATCGCTCTGATAGGGTCAGCCATAGCTGGGAACAAACAAGAACTTTACAGCGAAAACATGTTTGTAATCCTTACCTTAAAATAGAATAGTTCGAACGATTGGAGTTGATAGCAATTTTGTAACACAATTTCAAGTTAGAGTGATGGAAAATAAAGAGGTCATGGCAAAAAAAGTACCACCGCCTCGACGTCGAGACGTGGACCATAAAATGAAACGATGGTGGCGAGGGCAAGCAAAGGGTCTGATAAACGCTGGCCATCGCTGGTTAGTCTTAAAGTTTCCAGTCAGTTAGATGAAATGATCATTCGCTTGTTTTGCTAAGAAAACTGCTACCTTAAAAACCAGCATAATAAAAAAAGTATAATTACCTAGTTTTAATTTTGTCACTTTATTTCCACACAAATAAATATTACAAAAATGGACACAATCACATAAAATTAACAAACTGATAGGCTCAGACTTATTAATATTAGTAGGCACACAGTGGAAAAAGGTGTGGACACAGCTTAGCTAATTTAAAGTCCACCCTACGTCAAGGGAA
>JARACY010003521.1:0-32647 GCA_029255725.1 Scrobipalpa atriplicella | reverse complement strand
CCAAAAAAACACTCAAAACACTTAAAAACGTTCATAAAACGTGTCGCGCCGAATTATAAGAAGTTATAGCATCGTATCAATGTGATAGTCCAGTACAAAAATCGCTAAAAAGACTGGTATATAATTTACAAATAGATAATTCGGTACGAACAATAACAACGGCCGCCATTTGCAATTTTCAACTTGACATGCGCACTGACTCGAGTAGAAAAACAAACGTGACTTGTCTTTGGCAAGGCGATCAAAAGCGAAGTTATTTTAATTTAAATATTTTTATATTACCTTATTTAAAAAATATATGAATTAGAGAAGAAATAATGCTTAGAACAGTATTTAGAAATATCTAAAAATTATATCAATGAATTGATCAGTAAATTTTTTGTCTTCAAATCTTCAAATATTATTCTACAAAAATACGCGCCTACAAAGTCACTGTAAACTTTATGCTCCGCTGAAGGTTGTCGCTGATTGGTGGGTTTGATTATTCTCCATGTTTTTAGTGATTTAAAAAAATTCTGTGATTGGTTGCCGCCTGAAATGTGAGGACACGAATCACTTCCTGTTTTTATCTCAGTAAAATAAAATTTACCAATTTTTGATTGATATATAAAATTACTCCATGCTATTACATAGAACATTACTGCAGTCATAAAAGTTTAAAGCTGTTTTAACAAATTTGTAATAGTATCAGCTCTGTATTACGGAATCAAAAATCACACTCGATTTCAATTCGAATCAACTCGAAACGTAATAAAAAAAGTAACGGTAGCCCTGTGCGGTGTGCGGTAGACGGTAGCATGCTTTAAGACCGCTAGTACCACCGAGTTGTACCGCACCACCCGGTGGTGGTACTAGCGGGACATATATATATCCCATTTGTACCACCGAGAAGTAGTGGTGGGTACTAGTGGGACATCAACATGTCCCGAGTTGTTGATCTGATTGGATCGGATTGGGTTCGATCAGATTTGTTGAATTGGAATTTTAGAATGGATTGGTGGATTGATTTGGAAGCGACTGCTCGATGCTCATGTGATAAATGCTAGGTCAATTCAATTCAATTTCTTTTGTATGGCGCTTTCATTATGATTCCGCCAGTGAAAATGCTATCTGTCTTGACGAGATCTTCATTTCAAATGACAGCTGTCAAAGTTAAACTTGAAACGGCCATATCTTGGAAACTATAGATCCTAGACCACTGGTGTGTGGAGACAAATGATAGAAGTTGACAAGATCTATTATATAATTTTTTTTTATTAAATTGCAAAAAGAGAGCGACTTGGTGGGAACAAATCCTATTCCAAATCAATCCAATCCATTTTGAAATTCCGATCCAACATATCTGATCGAATCCGATCCGATCCAATCAGATCAACAACTCGGTGTCATATAGATTACATGTCCCACCACTACTTCGCGGTGGTATAAATGAGATATATATGTCCCGCTAGTACCACCGGTGGTACAACTCGGGGGTAGCACCTGTAAGGCAGATATTGTCTATGTTTCATTGTTCAACATCTCTATGGTTCAACACAATGGAAACATAGACAATCACACGCTCCGTCGCGTAGCGCGTAGCCAGTGTGAACACCGCCTCATTTAGCGGACATACACATTAAAAAGTGTTCGTAAGAATTCAATTCAATTTTTGTTTTCCTTTATGATTCCTCTATTTGGAAATAAATGATTTGACTTTGATACAATAACCATTAGACTGAGCCAAAACTTAAAATACCCCTCTATTTCTTAAGGTCCGAGCCAACTTTATTGTAAGATTAGTTAGTTAGTTTGTTTATATTTTCCTCTACCTACTCGGGGTTTTGGCCATGTCTCGTTGAATATCTGTTTGCCGACTTTGGAGACATTGGTAGCAATTGGTGGTTGCAAAATACGTGACTTATTGGTCAACCGCCAGTGGCTTAAATATTCCCTTTGCCGCGCAGTGTCGCGCCGCTGCAGTGCAATATAATATAGTATAAGAAATAAAATGTATAAGATATCTCACACATGTTCATACAAAGAATCTTTGCCGCGCCGCGTCGCTCTAGTGTTGCCTATCTTTATGACTAGTCCTCCTTACGGTATTCCCATTAGTTCCGTTTTATATGTCCTGCTAGTACCACCGGTGGTGGTACAACTTGGTGGTACTAGCGGTTCTAAAGGTATCGAACAAGTGGCAGGCACTCATTTTACTGAGGCGTACCTACCAGCGGCAGATATCCCGGCACGGCCGGCACTGGCACGCACTGTATGTAGTTAGAGAGCGGAATAATAAAAACAATTTTGGTAAGTTAAACAGTTTATTTAATCAATCCTTTAGAGAGCTTTTAGGAACACCTTGAAATAAACCCTTCCGAGCCATTTCATCAGCCCACTGCTCGAATTCGCCTTTCCTGTAACAAAATAAACAGACTGAAATTATTGGATTCATATGGTTTGCAACTATGAATTGATGCCATTGGTAGTTGCACGATTTAACTAATATAAGTCTATACCTGGCTTAACGTGCCCTACGAAACACGGAAACCCGTATACCTACCGGTCACCCTTCCACGAGCTTTAACATTTGCTATTAGAATGAATAAGCCTAACCATTGACCACAATTTGATTGAATGACCACAAATGCTTCTATAGATTCTTATAGTTTAGCCGTAGCCGCCTCCGCGCTGTCACGCTCACGACGCGACGCGAATCGATATAGAATAGTACCGTAAAATAAAAAGTACCGGAATAATACTACTGTCAAATAACTTTTTTGTACGGATTTTGCTATTGACATTTTGTACGAAAGAGACAACACGCTGGTATTCGTATAAGTGCATCTCTTTTTTATTATATTAGTAACATGAAAATTATTACAAATAAAGCACGCAACCGCTATTTCAGGGGTACGTTCAGACGACCAGTATAATTTTTATACCGATCGATTCTTATACTAGTGGGACGCACTGAACGTACACAGTACGAAACTGTCAAACTATTTCGATGTTACGTTTGTGTTACGTCAACTTGACACTCTTGACAGCTGTGATTTCTGTTTGATAACACGATTATCTATCGAAATGGTGTATTTTCGAGTCATTTAAAACCAATTTAGTGGTTTTGTGTTGTGCTTGTGGTTCAACAAACACAATTGATCCGAGACAGAGATTTATATCGAGCGTTTTTGTACAGAGACGGACAGTGAAGATGAAAATGCAATTGGTGTTTACATGATATCTCAAATAAACGAAAAACCCCTTAACGAATTGAAGATTATGTTGAAAAACCTGTGGCTCTCTGAAAAAGAGCTCCAGTAACATTTTAGACTGCAGTTGTGTGCTTACGAGCAATTAGAGTCAATTCTTGGGCCACAACTTTCACCAAGAAAGGACCAAAATTATGGTATAGACACACAGACCGAAATATTATCAGTCTTGTCTTGTGACTACTTACCACTCTGGATTCTTTTAGGTATGATTATTTTATGCTTATTATTATGCGTATTGTTCACATGTATTGTTAATATATTTTATTTACTTTGTTTTATTAGAAATGGATAATATAACACTTATATGTCTAGTTTGGCTAGTGACTGGATTCTATAGGAATAGGTGTTTGATTAAACTGCAATTTCAACAGTACTATGACTGTTATCATCACTCAGGAAAATATAAGTCATTAGAAATTGTATTATAGCATAGTTTCAAATAATTTTTACAGATCTGTTGGAGACAGGTTTAACCTGGCAAAGAGCTCGCTGAACCAGTGTTTCACTGCCGTGGTGGAGGTGCTAAATAGAATGGCTACAAAATCATCTAATGGCATAAAAACGAGGAGAATCAGGTCAGGAGGCATCTGAAAGTTTTGGTGGGTTAGGGGATGTATAGGTAAGGAAGAGACGTAAATGGAATTAACACAATTGTTATACTATTTAATTTTTAACTCAGGGACATCTTGAATTTGGCTGTTCAATTAATTAAACTAACATACATACATACATAGAATCACGCCTTTATCCCTAATGGGGTAGGCAGAGCAAAAACGACCTAAACATAGGTTTTTCCGCTACGTCTGACAAGTTTAGAGGGCTAATACAGATGATGGTTTTGTATATTGCTGTAGTGACGGGTTGTCAGCCCATCGCCTAAATTGCAATACACTGAAACCCTCAATTCCCTTAGCTGATTTTTACAGCATGCACGGGAGGAGATGCAGCTGGCACATTTTATGTTTTTCTATCACTCCCAGTCCAGCATGGAAGTCTTAAACTAACAATATTTTAAAAGAAAGTATAATTTTGGAATCTGTTTTGTTATAGGAGCAGTTGATGGGGCTTTTATCTAAATCAAAGGACCGAAGGAGCACCCACAATATAAACATGCTGGAAAAAATATTAAACTTTTGAGTGTGCGCTAAGAATTAGGATGGAGCCAGAAAATTAGAGCACTGGTCTAAATCGATCTTTATCATCAACACGACAGAAGAAGAAGAATACATAAGGTGTTTTTTGCTGATTTATTTATTATTGTATTTCTGATTGATTATATTGTTTCATAGTTATTATAATGATTAATGATAAAACACCTTTTTTGTATTACAATCATAGTGTATAATTCTTAAGTCAAATAGTTATTATAATGTTAATAAAAATCCTCTTTTATATAACAATTTATAGTGTATTATTCGCCTCTAACAGGTAATAAAAATAAAGATATGTTAAATTGTAAATAATGACCGTATAACAATCATACTGAAAATAAACAATTAAAGAAAACATCACCTTAACTACATAATACTTAAAATTATTTATCACAAGTATCTCAAACCAAAGCTGTTACAAACTAAACCCGATTTAGGAAAAAATAGGTTTGCCTTGGCTAAACTCATTGTTCCTATATGTAGTAGGATGAAAGTTTACCCTAGGGCCTAGCGCAAAGTATTTTCTGATAAGCCTGGTAGATGATAGTCACCATTTTAGTTTAGGATAAATCAGTTCACTTTGTCGTGTATAAGAAAGAAGATCTAAGTTTGACTTAGGTAAAACTAGATTGTTCTTAGTAGTAGAATCGGTGCCTCCGCGACGTTTTCATTGGTGGGTGTGTTGCTCCCGCCGCGCGGTCTTACCCTCGGAAAGATAGATGCCTGAGGGGGTGCCAGTGCCAGCAGCGGGCGGCACACGGCGTCTTGTATGAGGGGGGTGTTTCTCCCCCCGCGCGGTCTTGTTCTCCCTCCCCGTCCAAGTTAACATAACGGGGGAGGGGCAACCAGTAGCGGGCGGTACACGAAGGCTTGATCTTGAGGAGCGGCTCTCGGGTGACAGCCCGTAGGGCTTCGTCTTCGTCCACTAGTGCGATACAAGCCCCCGGGTGATTCCTCATTGGAGGAGGTCCAGTGAGCGACCAGCAACCAGCAGCGGCGCATGGGTCCAATGTCGTGGGGGCGGATGTATCCTTTGTATACCCCGAGCTTTACTCGGAGCGGGAGCGAAGACTTAAGCACGGGCCGGAGGTAGATTTGGATTAGATAGTGTTTCTGCCGAAACGGGGCCACTGCTGACATACTGCCAAAAAGCTGCGGCGGGGGGCTTGCCTGTGTCTTCTTCGGTGGCGGCGGCTTCCTTCACACTGTTTGGGAGAGTGGGTTTCGTTTCGACTGCCTCATTCACCCTGCGCCAGCCTGCGGAGTGAGAGTTTTTTATTAAGTATTATGAAAGTTGATATTGAAGCATTGAAACGCTCGTGGTCAAGTAGTTAGTGCTTATTCATTCCGATGACGAATGTAAAAGCAACCATCATCGATGTGACCAAGCCATGGATGGGTGACCGGTCATGATATACAACGTGTAACATAAAGGGTATATGCATCGTGATATGTGTGAACCTACCCATGAAACTGAACAACTTTCCCTAAATAAGATGTAGTAAGTACATACATGCATTTACACGACAAATAACATATAATGTTAAAACAGGCCTCTGTCCCGGAGGTATTAGCAGAGAGCACCTTCCACTTACGTGACCCTTGCAAACCCACTTCTTTTGCTTCATATATATTCATCTACGTTTTCTTGAACCTTTTCTTGGACATATTCATATCACTAGTATAAGTCTATCCACAATATCGTCATATGTATAAGGACAGCAACAATAAGGAACAAAATTATTATACCTGAATCCAGCTGCGGTGTTTTCTCTAATATTAACTCGGGTGTACCTACTGCTTCTCTCCTCTGTTGAAATGTCTGAAACACAGTGAGATTTGGTACTTAAGCTAAGTTTAATAGTTTTATAATTAATAATTAATTTATAATTAACACAGATTATAGGTATGTTCAATAAGCATAAAAGTATTCTGCGTTGCCTTCATTATCCTTTATTTGCTATTGAATTCAGTGTTAAGTAGAAGCTGTACCAAGGTGATAAAGGCCAAGAAGGATTTTTCACGATTATTGGAAATTATTAGGTATAATGCAAACAACTAATATTAAAATACTAACCATTGGCCATCACATTGGTGGCCAAGAGGAGCGATAAGGTCAGTGGGCAGACAACCAGCCCGATGGTTCGTCGACATCGACAAATACGTAGGCGCAAACTGGATGAGACTAGCACAGGACTGTGAGGAGTAGCGCAGTAGAGAAGAGGCCTATACCCTGCAGTGGGTGGATGTAGGCTGAAGATGATGATGATGAACCATTTAACAAGTTCCTTTCTTGTGGTTGTTCTGTGCCTGTTATGTTATTCCCACTCTCTTGAGCTGAAACATTTTTAAAACACATTTTTCAATACTTCATTATCTACTTCTCAATAGCTCGCTTAGGTATTAAGCTTTTATCAGCTGATCTACTTCTTTTTTAAATATTATTGCAAATTAATTACATTTTTAGAACAGCTTAAAGTTTGGCCTACTTACAAAGATAGTTTTCGATTGATGGATGTGAGTTAAGCTACATTAGGTTTATTTATTATTATTAGGAGAATTGGTTAATAAGAAAGAATGATAGTTAAACCCATGGTTAAACTTACCTATAAGTATGAAAAATTTAAAATGAAAAGTGTATCTTGAATATATTCTGGAGGCACCATATCTGGTGGCACACGACACAAGTCGCCTGAAAATTAAAATATAATTTATATTTTTTCTTCCATTAAAAACAATCCGTCCATGTCTTCTCTCTGCTAAGTTAAAAATGGTATCACACGATCACACTCATAGTCCCTACTAGGATATATGATAGTATGTATGGATGGGGGTTCCATGGACACGTGTAGAAGTACACCAAGACCCGGAATAACAAGACACGAACAGTTAAATTCATTATTTAAATATCTGCCCAACAGGGAATCGAATCAAACGCGGAACTCACTTTCTGCCCCAAAATTTGTGATATAAAGACTGTGTCGAAATAAGATCGTCAAAATAAGTAATAACTTAGTCAGATAAAATGACTTACCTCGTTTATTATTCATGATCATGAGTAAACAGCCGCGTTAAAACAATTCACTTCACAAACTCTTTCAAAATTGTTTAACAATCATATGGCAATGGCAGAAACCGTCAAAGTCAAACTCGTGTCAACACGTACTTTTGACAGCCGATTAAATTTTAGCGCAGTCTCGAGGTAGCAAAATCTTCGCCGCTGTCAGATAAAAGTTCACTTCCGGTGCGCCTCTGAACGGGCAGGATAAAAATTCGCCTAGTCGAAATTTCATCTGACAGGCGCCTCTGAACGGGCAGGATAATTTTTAACCAGGTTAAATTTCGATCGATCGAGCGGCTCTGAACGTACTCCTGTGTAGTGATTTTTATTGTTCCCAATTTTTAAATATTTTCGCAAAAAAGGATAAAAAGGAAGGCCTCTATTATTACACCAAATTTAATGACCTTCATGATATGGTGTAAATATTAACTCATCAACTAGGTAAGTGTGTGAAATTTATGAATATCGTCAAGTGTGGGTGAATGCGAAAAGAAATAACTTGTTTTTAGTGGTCTACTTTTATTGTAGTTCCCTCCGCCAAGTATTCCGTGGTAGTTCCCTGTTTGGCCAAAGAAAAGGACATTCGGGATCCTTAATCACTATTTCGGCTGTAAAACCTTAGAAAACCTGCACAACACAACTATAACACATGGACAGCTGACTAATGGCAGAGATGTGACATTTGGAAAATAGAAGCTAAAATACAAAATACTAAATAGCCGAACACTGGCTTATATTATAGCATAGAATATTCTGTATGATTATGATTTGAAGAGAAGGGGTTTATCTATTCATATTAAGCCCAACAGCCACTGCAACCTGTGAAGATCTATTGTAGCTAAAGAATATTTCTTAAAAGTCCTTGTACCGCGCCATACGAGGCCTTCCCAAGAATAAGTAAACACAGGAGCCACTATTGCAGATAGCACCATCGCCTGTATCAGTATGTCGCTGGTTTGCGCCCAATGCAAGCCCCTCATCAAAAGAGGCGTAAGACAGGGTGACCCCTTATCATCAACATTTTTTACTGCAGTTTTATAAGAAGTTTTAAAAAAAATGGATTGGGAAGAGTTTGCCTTGATCATTAATGGCGAAATCATCTCAGATTTGCAGATGATATTGTGCTCATAACAGACAACCTAGATACTTTACAACGTATGATCAATGACCTTGCAATAGAGAGCCGAGAAGTAGTCTTGACAATGAACCAACCAAAAACTAAACTAATGACCAAGAGAACTGAAGTACCCGTAACAGTGGAAGGTGTTAAAATTGGCTACTTTCCAACTAGTCAAATAAGCAACTTTTTATGAAATGTCAAAAACGCTTTTTTGTATGAAAATAGTAAATTATGACGTCACATTTTAGTAAATATTGACTAATCAAATCAATAACTTATATACTTTTAATTTGATTGTTAAAATCGAAATGTGCATTTTTTTTTAAATGATGAATGAAATCCACAATATTTTTAGCCATCAGTTTTAAGTATAAACGTTTTGAATTTTTTAAGTAACCCAGTCAAGTAGCCAATTGACTTGACTATGTAACATGATACATATACAATACAATACAATACAAATATTCTTTATTGCACAAGAAAACACATAACAATAACACAAAGCAAAGAGAAGTTGTACAATCGGCGGCCTTATTGCTAAGGTAGCAATATCTTCCAGGCAACCAGGCAGTAAGGAAAAGCTATAACAAAGAGTTAGAGACGGGTCAGTGCAACAATTTATAAACATAATATAATAATGTGAGTATACCAAAATGTGTCTATATAATAAAACCTAACAAGCAACATAATAAATATATACAATAAAATAATACATACGTACATACCTACATATACTTGGGTCAGCTCATCTTAATGAATGACCAAATGCAACAGGAAATCGAGAGAAGGGTGGCAAATTCTTGGAAACGATACTGGACTCTAAAACAAGTCATGAAAAACAGAGATTACTCTATTGCAATAAAAATAAAAATATTTAACGCATGCATATTAACTTAAGGCTCCTTACTAACTTTATTGACGTTGCGTCAAATGATTTCTAGCCAAAGTACTGCGTTTACGCTTGCTGACAAAAATATTATATTGATCTTGGAGATATTTCTCGTCCGATGAAGTATTGAAAACACAATTAAAACAGTTTTAACATGTTAAAAAAAATCATGAGGTCAGGTCTTTAAAAAACTTAAAACGGTTTTTTATGAATAAGGCAACCGTAATTAAATAATACTACGTAATTTTTTTCTTAAAACATAAACCATACTAACCTTGATCCTTTGTAGTAATATTTTTTTCATTTTGATGAAATTTTCATTCATAATTTAATTAATTTGTCATTTTGTCGCTTACGTTTTTAATTCCGAGGGAGTTCAAATCTACTCTCCTTGTTCAGCACGTTGTTGTGCCGCGTTTGTGTGAGTGAGAGACAAATACCTATTTCGGCCCGCCGCAAAATATGGTAAGGCCCCTTAATACCAATATTAACTTACGGATGCCAAACTTGGGCGACAACACTTAAAACTAACCAAAAACTTGCCTAAGAAGTATGGAGAGAAGCATTCTTGGGTACACCAGGAGAGACAGAAAAAGAGCTTCAGACTTGAGGAAGATTACCAAATGGGAGGATGTCATAAACAAAATAAAAACTTATTTTATTTTATATTGTTTATACTGAACTTTGTTTATTTAATTTGTTTGGCAAATAAATGAAATTGTAATTGAATTCTTAAAGTTCAATACTTACTCATAAAAGTCCTTGTATCGCGCCCTACGAGGCCTTCCCAAGAAGAAGTAAACACAGGAGCCCCCCATAACGGATAGCCCTATAGCCTGCATCAGTGTGTTCTTGGTTTGCGCCCAGTGCAGGCCCCGCATCACCGGCTTGTGGCGGCATGGCGGCATGGGCGGGGGTGGGGTGCATATCTGCGGGCAGGGGGGCGGGGGCGGCGGCGCGCACGGCGGACATGGCGGGCCGCAACTCATGCTGCGGCTGAAAAGGGGAACCACTCTTATATCCTGTATAGCCTCTTTCCCTTCTGGATTGCGGAGGCCAGTCGCTTTGGGTAAAAAAAAACCAATACTCACGTTCAATCCCCTAGGTTAGGTAGCCGACCTCGTGACGTGGGATACGGGATAAGGCTAGGGAGATAATGATGATCTTGTATAGCCTACAGAGATCCTACGGCTTTTCAAGTGCTTACAAAATTCGCAACGAGTCAAAACCTAGAGAAACCCGTGCTACCCACAGACTTTAGTTAACATTGGTATTGATTCGTGGAGGGCACAACTTAACTAAATCTTCTCTAAAATTATTGCCCTTTCTATTCCCTCATGATAGAAAATGACAGATATAGACTTATATTAGTTAAGTCGTGATTTTTACAACTACGAATTGCTACCATTGTCAATCTTATCGTCATCAATTTCACATTCTTCATTGCTAAACGTTGAGATATATTTGTGACTTCATTCATTAGCTTCTTTCTATGCTTCCTGCGTTCAAATTCCCTATTAAATGTCGTAATTGGGAGACTTGTAAACGTGAGGAACGTCCATAGGGTGGGATCGTCTTAGAGACCGTTTACCGTTCACTTTCCTAAACACAACCACCTATTTTCGGGTCCGAATCTCACTGAGACTGGCGCGTGGTCAAACAGCAGGAAAATCTTATTGGTACGATTTTATCAGAATTAAATGACATTGTTTCAGGAGCAAAAACATCAATGAAAAATGGCGCAAGGCTCTCACGCCGGTCGCAGGCGGCACAGGGACCAAGACGGCAGCAGCTACACCAACACAGACTGGGAGGCAAAGATGGCACTATGCCAACGAGAACTCGACGAGGCACGCGCCAGGGCCACTCAGATGGAGAAGACCATGCGGTGGTGGTCAGACTGCACCGCCAACTGGAGAGAGAAGTGGAGCAAGGTACGTAACGAACGAAATAAGGCCAGGGAAGAAGCCAAACAGCTCAAAAGCAAACTCGATCTTATCACTAAGGAATTTAATACCATCAAGTCTGATAAAACCGATCTGGAGCTACAAATCACTGAGCTGAAGAGCGATAATGAGAAGTTGTTGAGTATAGGAGAGAGTAGGATAGTCTCTGGTGATTTAAACGCCGAGGATGGAGTAGAGTTGAGACGAAAAAATATTGGTTACGTCTCACCGAATGAACCGTCGATCAGACAGCGAGCTTCCCTAGATTCCCATAAGTTCTCTAACGTAGACAACGTTCTAGCTAACAAACTAGGAGAAATGAGGATACGACTCGACGAAACCTGCAAAAGCTTACAGAGCGAGAAAGACCAGAAAGCGTTTCTGCTTGCCAAAATCGAAACGTTAACAGCTGAGCTGCACAATACCAAAATGGAGCTTACGCACAGTGATCGAACGATAGGATCCACAGACTCTAGTCACAGTGAGGTTGAAAGACTGCAAAACGAGCTACAAGACGAAATAGCCGCCAAACAGGTGTTAGAAGAGAAACTAACTGAATACAAAATGGAAATAGAGAGGCTCAAATCCGAAAACACCGTTCAATGGAGCAAACGAGAACTGCTAGAAACAGAAAACATAGCCATTTTAAGAGAGAACAAGAAGTTATACGGACAGGTTTGCGAACTGCGTGAACAAATACATAAATTAAACAGGATATCTGACAGTAGTTCGTATCTGAATGATAGGCTGGACTCTAACGTGTTGTACGTTAGGAAGACCAGTGTAAGCCCAAGGTCTCAGGATTCGAGCAATCCCAGTAATGCTTCGTCTGAAGCGAATATGGGCATCGACAAGGCAACGACGTCTGAAGACGACGAATTAGCGATAGTCGAAAGAAACGAAAATTGTTAAGCTTTACCTGTATTATGTTTCCCTGGTCCTGATATTCTAAGATTTGATAATTTTACGCGATCTCGATTTGGTTTATTTTTGCTAATAGAATGAAAATGACACTGAGTAATTAATCAACTAGGAAAATGACAAGTTGAAAAAACAGTGGAAGGAAACTCAACTGTCTATCTAAAAAAACTATCTTATGAAAAAAAGTTTTTCTTCTTGGTCTTAAAGTTCAGGAAAATTCGTAAAAGCCTGTCCTATTTTTTTATTAACATACGGCAATATAAGAAAAAAGCAATACAATTTATAAATGATATTACAAAACAAAAACATTCTCAAATTACACAGAATGCATTCCTATTAAATTCCTCATTGCCATCTTCTTGCATTTGCATTATCTACAATACAATCACAAATCTGTTGTCACAGAAGCAAAGGTGCTACTAAGCTGTATAATTAAGTTTCATTCACTTATTTTAGAACAAATTATTAAGAGTCAGAATTCATAGTAGGTAAGTTTTATAAACGTAATAAAGAAACACCTGAATATTAATTATGATTTGTAACAAATACCTAATGGTTTTACATTTAGATATAATGCTGAATAATACTTCAATGCAATTAATGACATTTGCTAATGGTACTGCCAAGTTAATAGAGAATGTGAGAAAAATGTTAGAAAACGAATTCATTCCCGGAATTATTTTTTTTAAAGAATTTTTTATGCTGCAATAAAGGACATGTCACATTCAAGTTCGACGATGACTATTAGGCGCATGGCAAATAGGAAGCGGTGAGGCGGCAGCGAGGCGGAGGCGCGCCGATTTTGTATAGAAATTTACGTCTGCGCAGCGCAGTTTGATTTGAAGGACGTAAATTTCTACACAAAAAGGGCGCGCCTCCGTCTCGCTGCCGCCTCACCGCTTCCTGTTGGCCATGCGCCTTAAACTTTATTGGTTGCATCTATTCTATCATCTAGAACAGATTTTAAAGTGAAACACATTTTAAAAACGCCTAATAGCGATAGCGACTCATTGAATGTACGTGAATAAGAATCTTATAAGAATTTAAATAATAAGTAGTTAATAATTTAAACGTTTCGCCACTAGTCTGCACTAAGATGTCTTCTTTACTTTTTAGCGATTTTAAATTTAGACATAGCACTTGCACGAAATATTTTATAAATTAAATATGAAAACTAGTAAATATCGCAATATAAATGTTAGTGATTGTTGATGATTGTGATAGTTTAGTTTTGTAAGATAACGGATTACGTAACGAGAGGTTGAAATCATATTTAAAACGGTAAAATCATGGTTTTACAATTTTAACACAAATTTCAATAAGGATAAGCGCCCAAGCCCTGCGTATATATTTTTTTTATGTCATAAAAACGCTAAAATAGAAGTGATAAGGTAGGCGACCGATGACATCTAGTGTGACTTGGGCTTTATTTATGTTCTGTCTGAAATTTTCGGAAACAAAAAGCATCCCGCACGCAATTTGTAGCAACAAACTGGCATTGGGCCCGATTCGTAACCACCCCGGCTTAACTAAATCTCAACTAAAATTATTGCCATCCTATTCTGTTCTCTCATGATAAAAAATGACAGGTATGGACATATTTTTTAAGCAATAAGGCTGCCTTTTTATTCAGTGTTTTTGTGTTCTTTTGTGCAATTTACTTCATGAAATAATTTTGGAGATCAATTTAAAAAAAATGCTTTTTGTTTATTATTATGCATAAGTAAATGGCAACTCTTAGCTTAAAAAAATAAATAAAAAATTAAAGTATAAAGTTTGAATTATCAAACTTTGTTTAACTGTAACATGAATTTTGAAAAGTATTAAGAGTGTATATTATAAAAAGTAGTAATATGATAACGAAACACCAAAAGATATATTCCTGTTCAAGATGCCAATTATTAGATGTTAGGGTCAACCTTATAAAATATCTTTCGAACTTGGCGCATAATACTCAAATTTGTAAAACGTTTCCCAAGTTTTGATGGTGGCAATGCGCAAACCGCGTCATGCCATTTAAAAAAAAAAAAAAAAAAAAAAGTCGTAAAGTCAGCAGTTGATTTTCCATCTCTTTCTAATTTAAGAGAGTCACAAGTGTTATCTTTCAGATACCTAATTTACATGGTGCCAATTCTGATGTAGAAACACCTTAACTTATTTAGTTTTGGTTGTGTCACTTTCTAAAATTTTAATAAAATAGAGACAGCAAGCAACACAACATCTGATTATAATCCTGTCAAAGTGACCTTACTCGCCTTAAATAAGATGGCATGCTGGACCATGCTGGACGGTGTCGTCTTATTTTAGGCGTTGTTATTTTTTTTTTTAAGAGTCTTGGCATGGAAACAAGTCCTTCAGCCGAAATCACTCTAGATGTTGTGTTGCTGTCTCCATTTTATTAAATTTTTAGAAAGTAACAGAACCAAACTTAACAAGTAAAGTTGTGCCTGCAACAGAATCGGCAACAATTTAATATTTCGTAAGGCGACTTTGTATGTGCGCTCAGTTCAAATATTTCAATGGTACTATTATATTTGTAGGTACCTACAGAAAGAAAATTCTATACATGTACTTGTATTTAAAAGATGAATCTGTTTTTGTATTATGTATTTAGTTGAACATTTATATAGAAGACAAATCCGGATGGCCCGGATGGTGTAGTGGATAGGGCCGCGGCCTTCTGTGCAGGAGGTCGTGGTTCGAATCCCACCACGTACCAATGTGTTTTTCGGTTTTCGAATTTCATATGTACGTTTATTCGGCGCTTTTACGGTGAAGGAAAACATCGTGAGGAAACCTGCACACACCTACGAAGAAATTCAAAGGTGTGTGTAACCTAATCTAGGATTGGGTCTGGTTTCCCTTCTGGGTTGCGGAGGTCAGATGGCAGTCGCTCTGTGTAAAAACCAGTACCCTCGTTCAATCCCCTAGATTAGGTAGCCGACCCGCGAGATACGGGAAAAAGGCTAGGAAGATGATGATGTATTTAGTTGAACATAATTGTATTCTGTTTCATTTCATTATAGAACAAATTAATGAATAAGGGACGTATTTTTCCTTTTTATTGAATTAGGTTAAATTATCTTTTTAATTAAGTTAATAGGTAACAAGGATTAATTAACAATGTGTACCCTATTAATGTTAAACACTTGACGAATTTTGAACTTGCTTTAGTAATCTATTAATATAAATAATTTTAGTAATTTAGCAAGGTCTACAAGAACCAAATCTTATTTCTGTAAATAATATTTATTTATTAATTTAGATCATATTTTGATATTAAGTATTGCGTTCTCAAAATAAAGCTAAGATTTCAGCATTTTATTATAATCATGAAAATAAATTATTTTGTCAGGCTTGCCAAACTTTTTTTGTATAGTAATTTTCACATTGTGTACGTATGTTTAATGTATAAAAAATTTGCTTAAAATAATTTATTTTGTATCAGTTAGGAACTTACTTTTTGACTTACGAATGTTCGCTAACTAATAATATTCTAATTACTAGTAAAACTCCATTTTTAGTACCTAGTAAATCGACAAGTGATATAGTTTCACCTGGACACATTTTCCAATGGGACACATTCCCAACGGGACACAGTTTCAAACAGACACAATCTCTAATGGACACATTATTGGTACAATCAAATGCAAAAATATGTTCACTGGTTTTTCAGATCCGCCAGAAAGAGTAGGAAATTATTTTTATGAAATATATTATTCTTATTTTAATTGTTATTTGTGATTTGGAATTTATCAGAAGTATGTACATTATGGATCTGCCAATTGAAATCAGAGCCTATTTTTACGTAGGTACTCGAGAAACTGATTACTGAACATAATTTTTGTGGCAAAAAAGAGCAAAGTACCCCAGATATATTTTTAAAATGTGTTAAATAATCCAAAATAAAAAAAATAGCATTTAATATTATTTTGTAATGTATGGATGGTATACCTAACCTAGTATACGGGTGTAAGGGACCGCGTACCAAATTCTGAAAGAGGTTACTCAGTCAACGACACTGAACAACTTTCACCAGGAAATTATTTCAGAAAATGAAAAAAAAAAACTTTCCATACAAAATGACCACCTCGATCATACAATTTGTATGGAAAAGAAAAAATAAATCCTGAAAGAATTTCCTGGTGAAAGGTGTTCAGTTTAGTTATCAGTTTTCGGTACGCTTACACCCGGTATACTTAAAACTCAAACCCTACATGTATTAGGTAAAATGGCCTAACAAATAAAGTTCAAATCGATAAGTGTCCTACACTAATAGTATAGTGACGATATTAAAATGTATAATAGAATATTGTATTTAAATATACGTAATTTAAATAAATAAATATAAATGTATTGAAGAAATATATATTTTTTATTTACATTAATCTCTCACCTTCACACCTTGGTCAGCATTTTTTTTACTCCTGTCATCATCATCATCATCTTCCTAGCCTTTTTCCCGTGTTTCACGGGGTCGGCTACCATAAGCCGGCAAAAAAAAGCCGGAAAGCCAATTTACAAGACGCGTGTGACCATCGTTCGGTAGGTATACCATCTTCCATTGTTGTTGTACAGTATTCCTCGCTACTCACCAACAGATGGCGCTGTTTTGCATTGTTGACGAAATCTGTAGTGCGTTCACGCGTGCACGGTTAGGGGAAGATGAGGGGATTGTCTATGGTTACCGCGCCATTCTCGACCTTATTACAAAGAGAAATTTCGTCAAATGTCTTTTTGACAGTGATTTTCTCCTAACGGTTTCCCTAGGTGCACGCATGAACGCACTCCTGGGCTGAGGTTGTTTGTAGTTCTTGCTACTCATCAACAGATGTCACTATTAGTAATAATATCTGTATAGTATAACTCATGATAGAAAGTGACAGGTATGGACTTATATTATTTAGTTAAGTTGCGTATTTTGCAACCACGAATTGCTACCAATATCCTCCAAGTGATATATAAGTGATATTTGTGACTCCAACCCATCGCCTAGATTACAGTTTTTACCGCATGTCCGGGAGAAGATGCAGCTGGCACATTCTATGTTTTTCTATCGCTCCCAGTCCAGCATGTCATTACATAGGTCTTCTTCTTCTTCTTCTGCTTAGCGTTTTCCCAGCCTGGTGCTAGGTCCGCTATATTTATATATATATTTACCTAGGTCTCTTGACTAAATAAAATAGCTCAAGTCTGTAACAGCCATTTATTGTAGCTACATAAATAATTCAATACTATACTTATTGTTATAACATGGTTGTCTCGAACAAGGAACGATCTTAATAAAACACTGTTCAGTATGCTTACAATTACTTTAATATTTGATTCTTTGATTTTCGTAATTGAAAACTAGCGCATCTTTCAAAAACAGATTTTATTTTTACGTATGGCAACACCAGGAATTCAGCAATGTGTGCGCGGTGCCGGTGTTACAGATGCGTTTTTATTGCGGATATTTTAATGACTACATACAACTAAAAAAGAATTGTTTAGAGGGGCTGCTTCTCGGTAAGTTTGTACCAGTGTCCACACTCACAGCGGCGGGGGTGGCCCTGGAAGAAAAATAAGAATGATTACGACAACACATAAGAAATGTGACCTTCCATATGAAAAGGTACCTAATGGAGGGTTTAAAAGGGGTACTTTATGGCGGGTTTTTGAATTGAGTTGCCGATTACAGGGATATGTATCAGTATAACTCAAAACCCTCCATAAGGTACCTTTGCATGTTACAAATTAATTTTCTATACCATGCGAACCAGCATTCGCCATAATTTTTTCGCCGTGTTATCTCGTGTGTTACATACTTCACTATAAATTCATTAACTACCTCCTGGTCTAGCGGTTTGAGCCATGGGTTCGATTCCCGGCGGGGGACAATGACTTTGTGTTGTTGTTTCTAGTTTGGTTAGGACATTGCAGGCTGATCACCTGATTGTCCGAAAAGTAAGATGATCCATGCTGTCGGATGGGCATGTAAATAGTCGGTCCTGCGCCTGATTTCTCTCTGGTCGTGTCAGTCAGTCTGTCCCATCAAAATAAGAGATTGAAGGAATAGAGAGTGCACTTGTGTGTTGCGCAAACACTTGGGCACTAAAAACTAGTCCCGCGCAGTTGGCCGATCTCTGGGAGATTGGTATATAACGGTTTTATATTTAAGCTAAATAAGGTTTGTTCCTTGTTAATAAAATCCCTCCAGAATTTAGGGAAAATCCATGAGAAAAAAACACCTTATTGTTTTATGGATTTTTCATTTGATTTAAAAGTCAAGAAGTAAGAATGAATGGCCATTATTATTATAAAAGCTCTTTTGTACAACAAGTATTTCAGTCACAAGGTAAGCCTACATCCTACATTGTCATTGTCTATACACATTTTTGTTTTGAGTATGAATATTAAGTTACATAATGTAAAAAAAAAAAATACAACATACCTTGTGTACCCAGAGCCAAGTCACGGATGTGGCGTGTTCCTCACCTGAAAACAATGAACAATAAACAATCAAACATTATTGGAAACATTGTTCACCACAAACAGCCATTATGTTGTGTGTAAAACACCATATTGTAGGAATTACTTTTTTATAATACTGGCAACATTTTTGTGAAAAACATTGCTTTTGATCACCGAAGTTTTTGGAGTGTCCGTTTACTTTATAATAATTAAAAAATAATCCTTTAAATAGCCACTTGGTTGTCTTCTACTTCAAATTGAGCTATTAGTCAATCAAATACTTAAAATAGTTAAGAAATAAATAAGCAAGATTAGACACTCACATATGCAACCAACAATGCGCGCGTCAAAGCAAGACGGCACTAAGGTGGGGTTCTCGCGGGTGCCAGCGGCTTTCTTCAGCACCTTCATGTTGAAAGGGTCATCGTCACCCTTCTGGAGGGCCAGTAGTTCCTTGCGCTCAAGACCAGTTGCATGTTCCATGGGGTCGGGCATCACTGGACGAAATTATAAATATTATTAATATTTCTGTTGATATTGCATGTATTTAATCTGAATTATAGTAACTTTGAGTTCTATTAAATAGGTATATTACTTTCTATAAATACAATGATTTCTAATAAATCTAACCTGTAAATTTAAATAATAATTAGTAAATTACAATTTAACTTTATAGACTAGATTTCTTCTGTTCTAAAAAACAACTAACTTTTCTTTCTAATAACACTGATTGGAAAGCTACCTACATAATTGATTGTTTTACACATAAAAATTAATGAAAAGATTGTAAAGGGTTGGTCAGCACTAGGCCTAGCCTAATGAATTTGTAAATCTATTGATTCATACTCTACTATTGTCTACTCTTCCAATAAGATGCCATGCCTTCTTTAACTCTGATAAAAATTATAAAAATAATATACAACATTATGTAAACAGAAGAGTTCCTAAGGCTACTGTACTAACAAATAAGAGAGACTGCTTTCCCTGTAATAAATAATTATTATTAGCAAATAAAAGTAATGCGAAATAAAGTATATAGTAATGCATTTTGTGTGACTGAATGATCTCATAGCTATGTCATGTAATCATACATTAGAGAATTTTGAAACATAATATACAAATAATTTTATTGATTTCTATAGAACGGTTCCGGCCTTATTGTAAAGATCGTCACACATTATAAGGTACTGATCAATGTAGGTATAAAGATTAGATAAGCTTGGTTAGGTATAACCTGTAGGCATTCATGTTTCATGGCTGGGTCACATTGTTTTCTAGCCGCAAATGGATTCTTATTGAAATGAGGGATATTTTAAACAGAACTGTACAAGACCCTGAGGTTTTCAAAAGGTATTTAATGTAAAAATCGATGATCAAAACGTGCGCGACGGCATAGTGATATTTCTCACATAACTGAATTTGTTACAGTAAATATCCAGATGTAATAAGGAAGAAAGATAAACAATGAATCAATTGTTTATACGTGTAGCAAGAAATAAGACCTTTAAGGTAAATTTTTTGGTGATTGAAATCCATTTTTGACATTACGTAACGAAACTTTGACAGAGGTGATAAATACGGGGAGGAATATTTATATAATTCTTACTTTTGTCAGAGTATCCCCGCTTAGCGGCGTTAGCAACAACACCCCTAAATGCATTTCCGCGGAGAATTTGTCTACACAACGCGGCCATTCTTGATATTTTAGCACTAGACCGTTTCTCGCGATAGCAAGTGCGACCAGTGTTGCCAAGTCTTTTCGACGTAAAGTCGCAGAAAAATGAATTCTAGGTAGCCTAAAATCGCCCAATTTTTTTTAAAGGTGAAGTAGCCTAAAATCGCCCAAAAAATTAGAAAAATAGCCTAAATGGCTACTTTTTTGCCTCATGAAACCGAAAAGGACAGGATGGCTTAAATAAATGCTTGTTTTTATAAGTACATATACTTTTTAAGGACACTTATGACTAAACTTTCGGACAAAATAAAAATGCTTAAGTTTTCGTGCGACTTAAACAATCAATGAAAGAAATGTGTTATACGAAATATGTATGTCTCTGTCATCTTTGTGTCATATAGAAATGATCTAAATTCAGAACAAAAAAGCGGCACTGATGCTCTATCTAATCTGTGGTATAGTTGTGCGTTTCGTTTCACTAATAAAATTTCCAACTTTTCTGTCATAAGTTCTTTTAATCTTGAAGTAGCCTAGTGTCGCCTAATATTTTTTCGAGATAGCCTAAATGGCGACCAGTCGCCATTCCCAATTTTTGGTCGCCGCGGCACCTTTCAAGATAGCCTAAATGGCGATAAGTCGCCGCACTTGGCACCACTGAGTGCGACAGTTCACTTTTCTTTCAGGACATATAGAGCGTTCAAAAACCGGTTATTACCGAAATGCCGAATAAGCGATAACATTGAAACCTTTTGATTTACGAAGTTAGTTATACAATTATTAACATACAGGATGTATTATAAACTACCTCGAAAAAGAAGAAGAATCTTATGATTTTTAATGGAATTTTTATTGATTTTTCTGACCAATTTCTTATAACAGACGCTTGAGCAAATGGCGTCATCTTTTTATCACAGATTACTATATCTTTTTATATTTAAGTCTGAATTATTTTATTTTGTCACGTGACTTTTAAAAGGTTCTGTTTGGAGCAGTAGTATTTTTGAATCACTCGAACTCCAATGCGCATACGAAAGAGTAACTTTCGCATGCGATTTTCATCAAATTTACGATGCGAATGTTATATGCTGATTCAAGTGATTCGAAAATACGGCTCCTGTATCTAATAAATTCAAATTCGTTGGAAAATTCTAAAATTTTATTTCTTTAGTTCAGGACGAGAAGTTTAACATTTCCTGATTTTCCATTAACTAAAGTTAAAACATTTACAGTACTACAAAGTATATATAGTTGCTACGATGATGATTTATCTTCATCATCGTCAGCATGCATTTGCAGACCGCTGGACACGTTGCTTCTTCTAATTTTCTCCATGCGGTCCAGTTTACTGGATTCCAGGCGTAGCAGTAGCAGTCATGCAGAAATGCAGATGCAACTCCATTAGCGATAAACTCCCCAACCCAATTGTAGAGTAGGATTCAATATACCTAAACATCGTATTTGTGAAAGTGTATTATAGAAAAAATAAATACATCGGGCTCGAGCGTCTGGTTTTGATGTGAGTGAGGTGAAAGTAAAAACTCAATTTAAATTTTCTTTTTTATGGCACTAGTAAGAAACCCATCTTCAGCTTTGTTTGTGATCATGAGTAACTGGAAAGAAATATATAATTTACAATGTATTCATTAGAATAATGTTATTTAATTTCATACAATGTTACAAATTCTAATATGGGTAACATACAACTTAAGTTTTGAGACTTTCGCGGTTGTTCACTAAACATAATCGTTCACTAAACATAGTCAATATCGAGGTAACAATAAACATAATCGTGGTAATAATCCCGTTCATAACAAAAATCTAATAACATACAACTTCACTCTCTGTTGAATCAAACAGATTAGAAATAGCAACTTAATGTCGTGCTACCATAGGGGATCGAACCCATGATCTCCACTAGAGAATGAAGTCCATCTTTTATTTCGACTTACTGTGTGAAGTTATTAGTTTAATTTAATAAGAGCAGACAGGGGTTCTACAGGAGGGCGCCATTAGTTAGCAGTTTGCCTTATAGTTTGTACTTACTCTTAGGACAAAACGAACTTTTTTATGGATTTTTCGGATCTTATTACTGCATAAAATCATAGAAGAGACGATGCTCGGCCTTGTGTGAAATCAATTTCTCGTACGACCAGTTCTTTGTATGAAACAACCCTTGAAAGAATTCAGTCTGACATCTATTTCGCCTTCTTCTAGCTGTAAAGTAAAATAAACAGCCCATATACCTACTTAATATATTGTGTTAGAGAATGGGAGAATGGGAAACGTGTATCCGAACTACTAAAAAAAAAAAAAAAAGATGTCTCACAGAAAAACCGATTGATGTATACGTGTGGAAAAATAAACAAGAACAAGAAGCCCTAAAATATTAGTTTCCGTTAAAGAACCTATAAAACCCAAACCCTCACAAACTGGCGACCGTGGATAACAATAATGGAAATCAGGCAGAGGGCAGAATGTCGCCGGCAATTTACAATAAAATGCAACGCTTTCAACGTGCAAATGGCGTCGGCGCATCCACCACACGTGAGTCCGCAATACGAAAATATACTGGTTCTGTACAAATCATTAAAGGATATAAGGTCAGAACTAGATAAGCTGGACAAAATCATTATGAATAATGCCTTGTCAAATTTCGAGGAAGAGAAGTTACAAAAGGAGAGCGATGAGATAGAAAAATATAAGGAAAAATGGCTACTCATTGACACCAAGTTTGAGATATTCCTCAAAGATCGAGAAAAGGCAAGTGAGAAGAAAAAGATCCAGATGACGGAGAGCAATAACGTCACGATGACGGACCAAAGACGGTCATTAAGGCTTCCGCAACTGGAAATAATTAAATTTGACGGCAATTTAAAGTCATGGCTGCCATTTTGGGCGCAATTCAAGAAAATTGACGAAGACAAGACGCTTGAGCCGTCAGACAAGTTCGTCTACTTACTACAGTCGATAAGCCCAGGGACTGAGGCACGCCAACTCGTGGAGAGCTATCCCATCTCGGACGAAAATTACACACTGTGTATGGAACATCTAAAGTCAAGATACGCGAGAGAGGACCTCCAAACACAACTATATGTAAGAGAACTATTAAGCCTGATAATAAATAGAGAAAGGCATATAAATCTTACAAGTTTATATGATAACATAAGCGCACAATTAAGAGCATTAGAAAGTTTAGGTGTCACAAAGAAGAATGCGGCTTTCATTTTACCCATGGTCGAATCCATATTACCGGAAGAGACTATGAAAGCGTGGCAACGACTTGGAAAGCACAGCACGGAAATGGACACAGAATTAAACAATTTACTAAATTTTCTACAGATAGAGGTGGAGAATAACCAACGCATTGAAATGGCTAGAAACTTCCAGAAGAATGAAACAGTAGAAGAGGGCCAAACAGCAAGCTGCTTATTTACAGGCACTAAGAAGGAGAAGGAAGTATCAGTGGCTACATGCATATGGTGCGAAAAAGGGAACCACCAGAGTATAGAGTGTTACAAACTTCATAAACTTACTGTAGAACAAAGAAGAGAAACAATAAAGAAAAAGGGAGCATGCACCATTTGTTTGAAGAAAGGACACTTCTATAAAAACTGCAAATCGTTTATAAAATGTCTAATATGCAGCAAGAGACATTCAGTGGTACTATGTGCAGAACAAAAACCAAGCAGCGAGCATCCTAAAAAAGAAAGTTTAACTACTACAGCATCGTCAGCATCTACAGCAACCACCGGTTCACCAGTCACTACGCTTCAAACTTTACGGATAGAGTTGGAGTACAATGGCAAGAAGGTACCTGTCAGAGCATTAATAGACAATGGATCCATGAAGACATATGTCAGAGAGGACATAATGAAGAAACTAAGAGTTCCAGTGGACAGTCAGGAGGTGCTTGCCCACTCTCTGTTCGGTGGCAAGAAGGTGGAATCCAGATCCTACAACAAATATAAATTCAAGATTAACAGCAAAGATGGATCATACTCTACAGTTATAAAGGCCTTAGGCCAAGAAATTGTTTGTACGGACGTACCCCTATGTAACACAAAAACTTATCCTGATTTATGTAATTTACTTAAGACCCATCAAATAGTCTTGGCAGATAATAATGAAAATTCTGATGAGATAGGGCTGCTGATAGGGGCTAATATTTCAGGCAAGTTTATGACAAGGGAAGTAATCGAGCTGAACGACGAAGGACTGGTGGCATTAAAGACGAAGCTGGGATGGACTCTACAAGGCGAGCAGGTAAGCATAAAGACCAATAATATTACCACAACTTTATTTTGTTCTAATATGAACAACGATTTCACAGATTATTGGTCACTGGAAGTGCTTGGAATACAGGACCCTGCGGAGCTCAAGACAAAGGAAGCTGCTGATGAGGAGATGATGACATCATTTAAGGAGACTGTCAAAAGAAATGAAGAAGACCGTTACGAGGTAAGATTGCCATTTAAAACTGGTCATGAAGATTTATTGCCAAATTATAATATCGCAAAGAAACGATTAGAATCAACGACTCAGAAGTTAAATGCCAGTGGTATATTTCAAGAATATCATGAGATTTTTCAGGAATGGCAGAATTTAGGTATAATAGAAAAGGTGCCAGACTTTGAACATGATGAAGGTCATTACCTACCACATAGGGCTGTAGTAAAAGAATCGAGTCTAACTTGTGCAATAAGACCAGTATTTGACGCAGCAGCAAAAGATAAAAACGGTTTATCTCTAAATGCCTGTTTGGAAAAAGGGTTAAATTTAATTGATCGGATACCTAACCTTTTAATTGGATTCAGAACAGGTGCAATCGGTGTCACGGCTGATATACAAAAGGCATTTTTACAAATCAGCATACCACCAGAAGATAGGGACTATTTAAAATTCTTGTGGTGGGAGAATGAAAACCTTGAGAAAATTATAACCTATAGACACTGCAGGCTAGTGTTTGGCTTGACATCAAGCCCATATCTACTAGCAGCTACTCTCATGCATCATCTTAGTAACACACCAGGTCCATGTGCAGAGCTGCTGAATAAATCATGGTATGTAGATAATTGTCTCACTAGTTTCGACACAGAAGCAGAAACTGTGCAGTTCATCCAGGAGGCAAAACAGATTATGCAGGCAGCCAAGTTTAATTTGCGCATGTGGGTGACATCTCCAATGAATATTAATGAGGCAGGTAAGGATGTCATTTCAGTTCTAGGAATTAACTGGGACACAGTATCAGACCAGTTAAACTGTAACACTATCAACTTACCAGCCGTAGAAGACATCAGGAGAGTTACAAAGAGAGAACTGCTGTCAATCACACAAAGGGTTTTTGATCCCATAGGATACACCGCTCCAGTCATGTTAGTACCTAAATTAATTATGCAAGAGACCTGGAGGCGCGAAATGACATGGGATGATCCTCTCCCAACAGATTTAATGGAGAAGTTCCTAGAATGGTATAAAGAGCTTTCTTACCTGAATAGCTGCAGAATTCCACGAAGATTAACAGCAGAGAACATGAAAGAGTGTAAGTTAAGCCTACATTTATTATGCGACGCTAGCAAAGATGGTTATGCAGCCGGTGTGGTACTCAGGGCAGAAAAGGACGATAAAGTAAGTGTCCAGTTAGTCTCAGCAAAGGCACGAGTCACACCACCTAAAAAGATAAGCATACCAAGATTAGAGCTACTAGCAGCATTAATTGGATCGCGTCTTTTATCACAAATAAAGGAAAATAGGTATTTTAAAGATTGTGATACATATTGTTGGACCGATTCCAGTGTAGTTTTGTGTTGGATAAAGAGAGAATTGCCATTAAATAATTTTGTCGGCAACAGAATAAAAGAAATAAGACAGCACACTAATATAAATAATTGGCGGCACATTCCAGGAACGGAGAACTGGGCAGACCTGGCATCAAGAGGATGCACGGCCAAGACGCTGCACGACTGTCGCTGGTGGACGGGGCCGGCGTGGCTCCGGCGGGCGCCAGAGCAGTGGCCGCGCTCTGAAGTCTCCGTAGACGAACGTGAGGTACAAGCCGAAACGAAGAAAACAGTATGTAGTACACAAGTCTGTATTAACGAAAATTTATTAGAAAGAATACAAAACTACTTTTCTAAATATACAAAAATTATCAGGACAGTAGCATGGATATTAAGAGTAATACACAATATGAAAAATGCTAATGATAAAAAGAGAGGAGAAATTACATACAATGAATATCAGAAAGCAGAAAAGATAGTTATAAAGTTAATACAAGAAAATAACAAGGACTACATAGAGAAAGAATGCAAGAACTTAACCAAATTCACGGATACAGAAGGTCTAATAAAAATAAAAACAAAACTTACCTTGTCAGATTTCCCAGAGCATATCAGGACACCTTATTTGCTGCCAGCGAAGAATCCTGTGGTAAAGCTACTGGTAAGACAACGTCACGAGCAGATGCAGCACGCAGGCACCGACCAACTCATCGTGGAACTACGAGCGAGATTCTGGATAGTCGGCGTACGTCGTTTAGTCAGGTCGGTAATTTCTAGTTGTATCATATGTAAAAGATATCGATCGAAACCTACTCAGGCGCCGACAGCTCCTCTACCACCAGAGCGAATTATGAGTGCGACAACGTTCCAGACCACGGGAGTAGATCTGGCGGGCCCCCTAATCCTGCGCAACGGTGAGAAATCCTGGATAGTATTATATACATGCGCAGTATATCGTTGTGTACACCTGGAATTAACGCGTTCTCTGTCAACAGAAGCATTTATAATGACTCTGCGAAGATTTATAGCACGGCGCGGCCGACCAGAGCTAATGTTGTCAGATCAAGGTACTAATTTTCATGGAACTAAAAGTTTATTAACTTCTCTAGATTGGGAGGAGGTACAGCGTCACTCTACCATACGCCGCATTCAATGGAAGATGAATGCACCTAGTGCGGCCTGGTGGGGCGGTTTCTGGGAGAGACTGATAAGGATTATGAAAGACCTGCTAAAAAGAATAATAGGTAAAGCTTTACTTACATACGACGAGCTGGAAACTATACTCTGCGAGTGCGAAGCGGTCATGAATGGTCGGCCTCTAACGTATGTTAATAACGACACAGGTGACTGTTTGGAACCATTGACCCCAGCACATTTTTTGCAGCCAGCTAGCCAAATTACAGTCGAAGTAAGTGATTTTGATCAAATTGACAGGAACAGTTTGAATAGTAGAATTAAATTCATTCAGGAGATACGAGATCAGTTTAGAGAAAGATTCAAGGCAGAATATCTTACATTATTGATACAAAGAGGTAAAGAAAACCGGAGTAATATAAGAGTGGGAGATGTTGTCTTGATAGAAACGGCGGATAAGAGAATAAAATGGCCACTCGGTGTGGTACAGAAATTATTTGCAGGTAGAGATGGCGAAATGAGAACAGCGGAGGTGAGAACTTACATGGGTGTAAAGGTCAGGCCGGTGCAACGCCTCTTCAATTTAGAAGTTTCTTCAGAAAGTACAGGTAACATTACACCAGTAACAAATCAGCCGTCAACTTCTCGTAAGGACGAGCAACCTGCAGTACTGCCTGCCGATACTAGCACATCTACTGTGCCATCAGCTGATCAGGAGCAAGGGGATGTTGCTTCGGATTTACCTGTAGTACCTCAATCGTCTAGAAGTGGTAGACAGGTAAAAGTTCCTAGTAAATTTAATATCTATCAGAGGTATTAAGTATTGCTCATTTACTTTTACAATTTAATTTTACAGAATTATTATAAAGTTCATATTATTATCTGTCATAGACTATTGATAAAAGGTAGTTTAAGTTACTACAGAATTGAATAGGTAATGATACTTACTAATTGATTTAATTCTATTTCTATGTTATAGCATATGGGTACAATAACTAAAACTGAACTACTGATAAGATAAGGTTATTGATCAGAGATGATAAGATTGATAAATTTTATGTTGTGTATGAATAATAAGCTAACATAATATTTACTTAATAGAATGTCAGTAACTATTGTAATTTCAGTGTTTTAGTTTGCCACCAAAGCGTTTTATTAATTTGATGATAATAATTTAAATGTAAATTGCTTTTCAGTTTTTCCGCCATCTGGTGTGAAGTTATAGATTTAACTCGGTGGTAAATTAAAGGTTCATGTCTGTATACTTCTAAGCGCCATCTAGTGGCAAATTTCTTTATTAATTGAACATTATGTCAATTTGTAAAGTTTGGATACACGCATGTTATTTACTACGTTATAACCTTTTTGGCTTGGGAGGATGTTAGAGAATGGGAGAATGGGAAACGTGTATCCGAACTACTAAAAAAAAAAAAAAAAAAGATGTCTCACAGAAAAACCGATTGATGTATACGTGTGGAAAAATAAACAAGAATAAGAAGCCCTAAAATATTAGTTTCCGTTAAAGAACCTATAAAACCCAAACCCTCACAACCGTAGTGTCCCAGTATACAGGGTGGCAGATAGCAGATAGCGTATACAGGTTGTTCTCCCAGGGGCGCAGTATAGCCGGCCGGTGAGTTGCAATACCAGGCGGCCATGAATACACCTGTGTCACCGCACGCTCCAGGCTTGCGGAAAACAATGATGGAATCTTCTCTTTGGGAAATTGCGTGGCTGGTTAGAGCGGGCAAAGATGGACACATACCTAATATAGGTGACTCAGCCTGCATTGTCCTAACCAAACTGAGAAAAATCTCAAAAACGACTTCCAGATTCTCAGGAAATAAGGCTGCCTAACATGGTATTCGACTTGTGTTTCCCTCGTGAGGCCTTTGAAAACTGCAAAAGGTGATAAAAATTATAAAAATGTTAAGTATTTACTTAAGGGTCTATGTCCTCGAGCTCGGTATTCGAAATCTGTCAAAATTTGACGTTATTTCGCTACTCATACTGGCACAGGCCGTCCACACACACATAGGTTGATTCTGCAGTGGTACCATTGAAATACGTTTTGCGCCTCTAAGAGCGAGAACATTCTTCAGCATAATAGAGATGTTCACTTTTGTACGTAGCGTTAACGTGGTAATGGTAAGTATTGTTCTATAAAATAAAAAAATGAAAAATATTTCTTCTTACTTATTTATATGCGACAAGAGTTTCCCTTTTTCTTCAAGAAAAACAAATAGGTACTCTTTTAATTTTTTTGTAGAACATCAGTGAACACTGATCAGAGATCACATTAATAGGTACCTACCCTTTATACATAGAACACATCAAATAAACGTTTATTTTTACATTATTTAACAAGAACAGATTAAATGAAATCAAAAACTGGTGGAAATCGGTACAAGACTTCAAAATAAGCAGCAATTTCCGGTCTTGAATAATTCACATCAATACAACTAAACAGACCTGAAAGTTCCAAACTTAAAATGGCAATATCTCAAAAACTATCGATCCTAGAGTACTGGTGTATAGGGACAAATGATAGGCCTTGACGAGATCTACATTTCGGATAACCGTGTCACTTTTGACAGCTGTCATTTTGAAATGTAAATCTCGTCAAGGCTTATCATTTGTCCCTATACACCAGTACTCTAGGATCGATAGTTATTGAGACATTGCCATTTTAAGTTAGACACCTGTCATCTGAAATAAAGATCTTGTCTAGATCAGATAGTATTAGCCGGGAAGAAGTCATGGCCCAATTTAACACCTTGCCCTATAGCAAAACGCGCTGAATACGCGCGTTCTCTGCACGTTTTCAGCGCGTTTGACTTGCGTACAAAATACGCGATACTAACGCAAGCATAGTGTGAAAAGGTTAAAATTCGCTAAACGTATGAGTTGCGTCCTCTGCGCGTATTCAGCGCGTAATCATAACCCAGAGAATAGTTTAGTACTTTGTCAAAATCTTAAGAAAATCCAGTTTTTTTTATCAAAACACCGGATTTTCTCAGGATTTTGACAAAATACTAAATTTTTCTCTGGATTATGACCAGTATTTTGTCAAAGTAAGGGTTAGGCAAAATCCAGCCGCCATACAAAATAAAAAGTCAAATATCTCCTCAAAGATAAGAGATAGGTAGGACAATGGAGGGCTACTTCCAGTGGTCATGAAAATCCAAGATGGCGGATACAAAATGGCGCCAAAAAAAAAATTGCTCCGATCAGTCTGAAATTTAGCAGGTGTGAGGTCGCTGACGTATTGATTCGATATTTTTGATTCGTTTTCCGGTTCCACCATTTTTCAAAATGGCTGCCCTACAAGCTCAGGGGCTTTTGTATGGAGAACTTTGATTTGGCTCTGGCGTAGAAACGGTTGCTCGTGGGGGGAGCTGATAGCACTATTATGGTGTTTCATGTGTTAAATTATTATTATTGTTGTATCCTCTCTCCCTACCAGCAACTGTTTGTCATGCAAGGATTTTCTGTATGGGGAGCTTTGATTGGCCCTGGCGCGGGAACAGTTGTAGCGAGGGAGGATGGGTATTTTTTGATGGGCAGCTATGTAAAACGACCAATCCGCGGAGTGGTATTGACAAAATACCAGACCCCGAACTACATTAAAAAAAAACGATGTCATGAGTCGTCGGGTCAACATGGTTCATGTCTGCGGGGATGAGTTGTCAGTGCGGGGTTAAGTTATCAGTGCAGGATGAGTTATCAGAACGGGGATGATTTGTCAGTGTGGGATAAATTGTCAGCGCGGGATGAGTTGTCAGTTGGGAATGAGTTGACAGTGTGGGATAAATTGTCAGCGCGGGATGAGTTGTCAGTAGGGAATAAGTTAACAGTGCGTGGATGAGTTGTCAGTGCGGGGTTGAGTTGTCAGTAGGGAATGAGTTGACAGTGTGGGATAAATTATCAGCGCGGGATGAGTTGTCAGTAGGAAATGAGTTGACAGTGCGGGGATGAGTTGTCCTCTCATCCCGCACTGACAACTTATCTCCGCACTAACAACTCATCGCTGCACTAACAACTCGTCCCCCACTGACAACTTATGATGCGCTGACAATTTATCCCGCACCGACAACTTATCGCGCTCTGACAACTCATCCCCGCCCTGACAACTCACCCCGCACTGACAACTCACCCCGCACCGCACTGATAACTCTTCCCCGCACTGACAACTCATCCCCGCCGACACGACCCATGTTGACCCGACGACCCATGACAGCGTTTTTTTTTATTTAGTTCGGTATCTGGCATTTCTTCTATGCCATTTCGCGGTGTGGTTGAATCAAAAACTGCTCACTTCGCGGGCTGGCATTTCATCAGTACCACTCCGCGGATTGGTCGTTTTACATACCTGCCAAACCCCGAATTCGGCAATTGGCTTTTTCGTGTTTGCCAGTCCGCGAATGGTTGCCTCAAAACGCTCAATGGCCGAAATACAACCGAAATAAAAGGACATTTCGGGGATTGCGCGTTTTGAATTTGCCAATCCGCGAAATGTTCCTTTTTTTCGGCCAATGAACGATTTCGGAGATTGTGCTGAATACATACAATGCTTTATCTCCACTCATACGTACAGTACGGCCATAAATATTGCCTTCGAAAGAGACAGCATTAGTATTAGTAGCGCTGTCACTTTCTTATATTTGACATAAGAACAGGATAGCAAATAAACACATGACATTGACATTCCTAATCTGACATTAAATTGCTTAAATTTGACATTAGATTGCTTATTTAACGTTAAATAAGGAACATGCTCTATGTTTGGTTCTTATTTAAAGCAGCTTATGTCAAATTAGGAACGTCAAACACATGTGTTTATTTGCTATCCTGTTCTTATGTCAAAGTAAAGAAAGTGACAGCGCTATCTTAAAATTAGTTAAGAATGGGGCGGCCAGAATCGAGGGCAATGTTAAACTAAACATTTCTTTTTTTCAAACTGAACAGCTTTAAAAAATGAACAACTTTTTTCATAACTGAACAACTTTTTTCAAACTGAACAACTTATTTTAAACTGAACAACTTTTCTGGAAACTGAACAACTTTTCTGGAAATTGAAACTTTTCTCAAAATTGAACAACTTTTCTCAAACTGAACAACTTTTTTTTAATGATTCGAAATATGAAAAATAAAATGTCCCGCCCATAGAAATTGACCTATGTTCTTTGTGGAAAGTTGTTCAGTTTCATGGGTAGAATTACACCCTATTTAAAAAATTGCTACATATTTTTTAAAGTCCTATAAT
>JARACY010003520.1:0-32652 GCA_029255725.1 Scrobipalpa atriplicella | reverse complement strand
ATAAATGCAAAACTTCGACACAAGAATGAGATTTTTTTCATCAAGGCATAGAATTTGAAAAATGTACAATAAACAGTATTACTTGAAACGTCTAGATAAGTTTTAATGTATCTGAAAAGAGGAAAAATAAGATCAATCACTATCCAGCATTGATAATTCTGAAACTGGGAGTTTTAAATGTTAATTTGATCATGAAAGACACAAAAAATCTAACTTATCGTACGTCCCTGCCATAGTACAGTGAAGTCTAAGCCTGTAGCTTTCCATACATAATGATGTACCCCCGAAATGAGATGAGTGCGATGCTCAGTGACCCGTCGCTGCGATCGACTGTTGTCTATTAAGATTCCGTTAACGTAATTACATTAGTAGCCGGCTGCGCTGCGCACGCGTTCCGAATCGTACGTCAATCACGCGTCGAACTCTCCATGTGGGGTTAGGGCTAGTTCAGATAGGCACTTGTCGAATTTCTTTAAAAATTCGGAATCTTCTTCTTCTTTTCGTATGGGTTTTCAAGTCGATCGAGCCGATGAACCCTGCTGCGAATGTTTTTAAACCTCTGACATGGTTTGTCTTTTTGTAACAACCACTATCAAAGATAAAGACTGAGACCGATGGACTTATCGTGATGAAATTCGTTCCGATACTTCCTTTACAAGAGTATTCAAAGTTTTCAAAAGTGTCAATTTTGAAATTATGTCCCTGATGCACGATATTTTGTTGGTCAATAGAATACACTAATTTAGTATGCCTTTATTTGTTTTTATTATATGTGTAAATAGCCCTTAAGTTACAGTATGGGCTATTCGGAATGCCGATTGGTAATCGAAAGAGAAATAATGACATAAATAAATGATGAATCTAAACATTGGGAGAGGCGAAGGCTCTGATATTTTTGTTTGTTGGTAAGGTTTTAATTGCAAGTCAAACAGTCTTTTATATTCCATCATATTTTTTAGTTTTGAATATTTCTTTGCTTTTGCTTTTGCTTCCATGCTGGACTGGGAGTGATAGAAAAACGTAGAATGTGCCAGCTGCATCTCCTCCCGTGCATGCTGTAAAAATCAGCTAAGGGAATCGAGGGTTTCAGTGTATTGCAATTTAGGCGATGGGCTGACAACCCGTCACTATAGCAATATACATAATCATCATCTGTATTAGCCTTCGAAACTTGTCAGACGTGGCGGAACAACCTATGTTTAGGTCGTTTTTGCTCTGCCTACCCCATAAGGGATACAGGCGTGATTTTATGTATGTATGTATGTATGTATATTTCTTTGCTGTCATATCTAGCTAGACAAGTTACGTTACGCATAAACATACGCGTTTCCATGGTAGATTGTGAGCGATAACAAATATAGAATGCACCAGCTACCTCCTGTAAATGTTTCTGATTATTTGGTTAAGTTACTGCAGACCTCTCACTTATACCTACCCCTTATGAGGTGAAAAAGTCGTAAGTTTATGGAGAAATAAAACATGAAAAAATATCATTGTTCATCCATTATTCTCTTTTCTGTGAACTCATAACGATCTGAAAAATAATATTCTCAGTATACTTATTTCCTGGAACATGATTTATTCATGCCCACTCATTACCACTTACAAATTACTTACCAATACAAACATTTTTGGTCCGATCAGCAGTAAAACTGCAAAACAAAAGAATGCCGGCAGTGATATCAGACGACAAATTAATCGGGCGGTTTTATTATAAACAATTATAATAAAATTGTAATAAAATAATAATATAACAATGTTGATGAATTGATCGGGCTCTTTCATCGGCTTGTAATAAACCTTCATTGAGGAGGTTCACAATTACAATGAATTATCGTGTGCGGTTATGTATGGTGTATGGTGACATCAATGTATGGAAATCTCGTGGGGTTTCTGTCATTGTTTGTTCAAGTGGTGTAAAGGTAACAGATGAGACGATACTTTTGTTTTAAGTTTATGAAATTGAAATTGAGATGTCCACCTTGTTCAATGTATATTCTTGCACCGTAATACGTGGATGTTGTTGTAGTTCCGTAGAAGTCTTGCCAGCCTACACATTTTCGTGATGATAATTTTAAATTAAGTTATGTACATAAAGTTCATGGTCCAAATCTTGAAAATAGATTACTAATTGATTAAAAAACAAATATTTCTCATATATAAGCATACCTAGGTCTGAAAAAATAATATTATACATAATTCTAATAGCAAAGGTCCTTAACCTACGTCACACACAACGTGATACGCATTTTCAACGCAAACACAATTTAAATAACAATTACAGTTTGAAAACACTTGAAATCACACCTCATGTGTGTTTATCATGCTCCGTTTACATTGCTAACTTAGAAATAATACTTTATTGTTGCTATTCATTACTGCAGAAATACCTCGGTAAAAGATCTTTTAATCATATATCCATAACATGCACTTAGTTCGAAGTGTGTACTAATATCTTGGATGAACATAAATATGACACTACGCCTGTCAAATTTTGAGGGAGCATTTCAGATGGGATTTTGTATTACTATATGTTAATCGTTCTACACCTAAATGGTAATGTTTTTGTGGTACCTAAAACAGGTTCTCTTATAATGTTTTATACCCCTCCTAGTCCACAAACGCATATTTTCCATGTATTTTCGTAGTATTTGCTAATAAAAATACGTCAGTGTTCCAACTTTGTGATTGACTACGTCTCTAGCTCTAGTTGGAAGGCAATTAACTTTCTGATTATTGCAATATGAACATCTGCCAGACGGATCGATGACATTACTGCGGTAATCGCTGGAAAACAGTGGGTAAGAAAGAAATCGAGTGTAGATGACCTGCAAATGAAGAGGGCTTAATAGTGGGTAGATGTAGGCTGAGTGAGATAAAAATGAACACAAATCTGAAAGCCTATTCGTCTGCTATAGCATGTACAAATGACACGATCCGTCCAATTACTGGTCGCGCGCAGTTGTTTATCACTGTAGCTTACTCATTGCGGTGTTCAATTCACACCATCATCTCACAAGTGTCGGGGAGACGTCGGCGGCCATTTTTAAGCGACCGGCCAAGGGAGGAGGAAAAGCGGATGCGTATGCGCATTTCGCGTTGCTAATAACGGAATACAGAGGGAGGGTATGTCATAATGGGTTTCGATTTTTTTTTTACAGAATTTTGAAAGGCTGTTGCTGCTGCTACTATAAATATTCATAGAAACAACTTGTGCTTTTACATTTCGAAAAGACGAGTTGTCTTTTCTATGTTCATGTTCAAAATTAAGTCATATTTTTTTAAGCAAAATACAAGTAGATTATACGGACTTATACCGTATTATAGCGAATTTATATATCTCATGCAAAATTTGGATAAAATCTAGCTGGACAGTTAATCTAAAACCACAGGAATTCCTAAAACTTTCTGTTAGTAAATAAATGCTGTCTTCAGCTGTTTTGTTACAGACTTACAAGTATTACATCTAGTAATCCCGCTGCCCTCACACTCTTGGGCTGCTGCAGCACCGTAGTTGTCGTTTTGTCTGCTATCGGCCGCTGTCGAACGTCGGCGCGGATCAAAGCGGTGCGCCTGCGCCGGTGACTCGGCGATTCGCTCTCAAGTGCCCACGACGATGCCCCACGGATTTTCCCCGTCCCCACACTATTTTTATTGGAACCAGATATAAATTTGATTGCATGGACTTGAGTTTGTTGACGTTGGTAAAAAAGTGACGTGACTCGGACAAGATTTGTTTTGTTTTTCAAGGTTGTGAGGCTATGTTGATTTAAAACTTCCCTACTTCATGATTTAAAACAATTGATATTGAAATTTTACTCTCATTTTTAGTAAAATTGTAGACCCAACATTAATTGTTTTAATGAATGCATGCATGGAAGTTTATTCCTACAAATTTGCTTATCCTTGCAAAGAATAATCAATTGCTCTTGTTTCTGTTCAAAAATGTGAGCATTGTGGAATATTAACTTATTCCCACATTTCTCTTAATCTTGTTGCGTGATCATCTCCCAATCGCACTTAATAAAAACTGTAACATAATATGCGTGATCGTATTCACATCAAAATCAATTACGTTCAACCCTCTACCTGCGAATTAAAGACATCCGCTCGGATATCCTAACAAAATAATAGCCGACTTCCTACGGTTACGTAGTAGAGAGATGAAAATACAGGGTGTAAGATAAAGCAATGTCTTCATCATCTATGTTTCAATGCTAGAAATGGGCCTTCGAAACAGGACTTAGAAGGGTCGTTCTATACTTGTACATATATTAGGTACTCCATGGTTCTACTAATAGCAGAAGCTCGCGATGATAACAATTAACATTAAAAAAAATTAAAAGGTACTTATTTCATGTGGAAAAGCTAAAAACTAGTAGTTATAATGAAAAATCTCTTGGTCGATTCAGTTGTTTATAATAACCAGCAGGTAGACTATGGTTTAATCAATGATCTTGCTAACATCCTGTATACCAAGTACTAAGAATAATCCAAATCCGACCTTGGAGTGGAAAAAACGTAACCTCTTATTATTTGTGATCTCGGAAACCAAACGAAACCAAACCCGGGAGCGGGTTGGACTTCCGCTTCTTTGTGCCCGGATTTGCTGATAACCGGCGATATTGTTTTGCGTATTCTCCAAATATTTTAAATACGGTCAAGGAATGGTATTTTATTTTACCCAGAAGGACTCGAAGATAAGCTAGATTTTCTTTAAAAGAGTCCTTTTGACTTACCGCCTCTCACCTGCAATTTTTTTTTCATCTCTCCGCCCTGGTCATAAATCCTAACAAAACGTTGACTTACATTCCTCGTTTCGTGGTAATTAATACCATTTTCTTCGGGAACATTTTACCTATAGGAGCCTGAAGAAGATCCAATTCATCGTAATCTCCTCCTCACTGCAAGCATTTGCCTGTAATCAGTATTGGGCGCCCTAATTACAGGCGAATGCTCGCAGTGAAGACGCATCTTAAGACACAACACGCGAAAACTGCGTATTAAACTTACCAGTAATGTAGCTATCTATATTATGTATCCTTCAACACAAACGTCATACATAAAATGTACATATGTGTGTGTACAAACATACTCAAATCGTTCCCGTGAGCCTGTGAGCCCGTCAGCTTGCACGTGCAATCGGTGTAGACTTTCAGCCGTCAGCCGTCAGTCCCCGCCTGCGCTCGCGCAGCGCAAAAAACACCAGTAACTCTACACCGAGGGGGCTATGTAGACGACGTATTTTGATATGTACGCAGTTAGGTCAAGGCTTATATATGTACTTAGTCTCGAATTTACGTATGTATTTACTTTGTCACAATGTCTCAGGTAAATAGGGAACCAGTACATAACAGCTTGCTGTGTTTCATCGTTATGTAAAAATGTCAGTGTCTTTTAGGCTTCTAGGTGAGCTCGCTCTATTATCGACTCTATCTCGGTCACACTACTGGGACAAACCTATCGCAAATTAAAATGAAAGACGTGAAAATGTTAAAGAGCCAATAATACAATGATGATTAACAATAAAGAATGATGAAAAAGCAAAGCGTAGGTCTCATTGCGATCTAACAAAATTATGCATTCCTTTGTGCCAATGACCGCATATTTGCCATACAATAATTAAGTTAATCGGCCACACAAAAGTACACTCGCTGACAAAAAGTTCGCGACTATTGATATTACAACAATATCACGCTTTAGAACCTATCCAGCTCAGTCTGGTCTCCCCCGCCCCCCAAAAGCGTAACAAAACCAGACTACGAGGGGTAATTGGGCTCAGCATCATAGGTCTTTGTTATACGGCTGAATCATAAAGAGCTATCGCGTGAATTGTACACTTGTAAACACTCTTTGTTAACCGGCGCCTGGCATTGTGAACAGACAATACAACTTGTAAGAAATGTTTTTTAGGAATCCTCCATTCATGTTACTGTTAGATGCGTCGGTTTTGTGGCAAAAGCTCTGATAGAGACCTGTTGATCGACTGAATTCAATGAAAGTGAATTGAATAACGCCATACAATTTTCTGGTGCTATACAAACGATTCATAAGGAACGTGTCTTCCGTCTTTTTGAAATTCTTACAATAAAGTGTTACTGTGTATCCAATTTGGGTCACTGTTTGCTATTATACGGATCATCCTTAATTGTTAAGTTGATAAATGCACATCAATTTTATTATACTTATCCGTTGACCATTTGAAAAACTGAATTTCATTTAAATTCCTATTAATCGTAAATAACTCGTATGAATAATGCATGTATTTTATTCTTATAACGCAGTTATAAGTGGTATAGGTAAAGAAGATAATTTATATAAAAAAGTCTCCAACTTTTACTAGTACTATCCTAAATATTTATGACATGATATGTACGTCTGGAAGATTTTAAAAAGCATTAAGCATGCGAGATAGCTTTTTTTACAATTCCGTCTCAAATGATCCCTGAATTTATCCCAAACGGCAAAATATATGCATATGTATAAGTATATTTTACAGACGTAATAAAAGCAAAGTAATAATTTACAATACAAGTCAAACATAGCGATTGACTTCCGATCCATCTAGCCTCAAATGTGAAAGCTAAAACTCGAACTTATTAAAGACTATTCTAGATTCATCGCCACGCCAGTCTCCATACAAACATACTCTATATACCGCACAAGACTACATATCATCAGCGTACATAAGACGGGCATGTGTGCGTGTTCACGCATGCGCGCGAGGAAGCTGCGCGTGAGATTTGCCCGCGCGCAGCTGCGGCGGCCAGGTGTGCGCTCCCTGCCGCCTGCCCCCTTCCCGCACCCCGCCGCCTCATGTACCCCGCCCTAGGGACAGTCGAGAACAGTGATCAGTACAAGTACTGATTTGTTTATACTAATTTTATTTTAATACAATAATAATGAAGAGCAATAAAATTCAATCTAGAATCCCTTCAATTCCTTACTATTATACTATAAAGAAATCATTACCTTTATTTTTCTTACACATACATTTATTTCCTGAAAAAATAACTTGAAAGTTGTTCAATTTCGTTGTCTGAGTAACCCCTATCAGTTTGTGGGAAGCCGTTTCTATCAACGAGTTCGTCTTGACTACACGCGTAGTCTGCCTACGCTTTGCTACATCTCTAACGGAATGACCTCCATCAAATGGCATAACATTAATAATAAATTTAGCATTTATCAACCATTCCGTTAATAAAAGACATGCCAGAATTAAACATTTAAGATATTAGTAAATAAAAATCTGTACTTAGCTAGCTACAGCACACAAAGAACTCAAAATCGACCTCATCGAACACTTTTATGCACGGCTGTACATACTACCCCATCAAAATCTGTGAATGCTTGCGCAAACCCGCTTCCATGACATAAACAGTCCATCAAGTATCACGTTCTTACTTCTAAAACTCGCTTATTAAAGTGTTCATGGAACCCCATACTTTATGGAGGTGGCCCTTATGGGGTCCGCTCCCCGCGAGTAATTATCCTACATGTTTTTATATCTGATTTTTAGTGATTATTATTCACGGTTTTGGACAGTTCGCTGTGTTGGAATTGGGATTATGTTTATGATAAGCGTATGTTGATGTGCTGGAATTGCGCATTGCGATACAAGTCCCAATGAGATTGTGATTGAAGATAAATATGGATCAATTACAGTACTGGTTTCATTTGAATTTAAAAATAATAAGTAGGTAAGTATATCGGTAACTTACGTATACGTGTTAGTGTTCGTAGGCACAGTGTTGAACAAAAGTCTCGTTCTATCGAGTCGACAAAACAAACGCCCCGATGAAGATGAACCCTGGCTTCAGAGTTTTTAAACCGCTTCATACGAGTATGCTTCGACAGCTTTGTACTTACAATTACAAACACTACATGAAAATCTTCTTTTTAATTTACAGAACCACGTCATTTGTTGACCATAATAATTGTTCCTCCGAACTACTTACCAGATGAACTTTTTCTCCGAAACTCCTAATCCTAATGACAGTTAGAGAGGTCGGTGATCGGTCGAAATGACCACCACAACAATGGCGGTCGTGCTGCGCCACTCGTCGTGGTCGCGGTCACTTTCCAAACATAAGCAGTGATGGTAACGGTCCACTCAAGGAGCTAGTTCTCCTTTTAGTACTGAATAATTTAAATTAGACAAAAAAAATTACTTACAACATAGTTGGCGAAAAACAACGCAATTTTCTCACTCGTCCAAGCTTTACATACATGAAATCACGCATAAATAACTATTTCTTACTGGGTTTGCTTATGGTTGGTTAACATTGAACCAAGTTAACCGTTTTTCCACAGGCTTTCAAGTTGACTTTCAAGTACATACTATGAACTGTCCTAATGCACTGTATTTACAACTTGAACAATGTAAACCAGCCAAATAATCAACGGCTAACTTATGGTCATTTTCGCCACACATATGTAACACAACACACACAAAATATTATATTTTCTTTGACACTGGGAAGGGCATTTCATTTTCTTATGCTTCTTTTGTCACTGAGAGTTAATAGACTACTAAATAGAACGCCTTGTACTCTACAACTTCTCTCATCCATTTAAAACATTTCGTCACACTTTCTTCAAAATTTCTCCTAGTGACAACTCTATGCCTATTCTTGTATAATTATTGCAGAAGCACTTACTGGTCTGGTGCGTAATAATCTCTAATATCCCAAGAGATTAGGAGCGTGCGAGTGTACTATGACCTCTGAATTTACAGTCAACACTTTCTTACATTAATGGCCTAAACCTTATAATCTTCGTCCCATTTATTTGGAGGATAAAATGGTCAAACTATACTGATAAAAGTTATGAAAATGGCGCATATTTATATTGCACCGTCTTGCTTTTTTTCCGTGGGCATGTGAAAGTGGATTTTATGCTACGTTACTTTCAAAAATCTAAATATTCAAATGCTAGGCAGAGTGCTAGATTTTCATATTCAAAAATATTCCAATCTCTTAACTACAGTAAGACACAGAGCGCCCAATTATGCGCCTAATTAAACGGCGGCGCCTGGATTCGAAACAGTTTTAAGAAATTCAGAAGTAAAACACAGCCCTCGGTGATTAGCCTGATTTCACACGCGCCGCCGGGTAAAAAAGGGCATTTAAAACTTTAGAAGCAAACAGTCTATCTACCAAATTGTCGTTTGTCACATATACCTAACAACAGAATCTATTGCTTTAAATGACCTGTTAGTTATTGCCGGATTTCACGGCGCGCCGGGTGCTAAAAGGGCCCTATGCAAATATTGTATGTACAAAACTGTCATCTGTCCCATAGGTATGGACAGTTACAGAAGAATCTAAGTATCACTTTAAATGACCTGTAAAAGACACAGAGTCCCCGATGCGCCTACGCACGGCGATTTGCCGGATTTCACGGCGACGGGTCACGGCAGTACCGCGGGTCACGCCCTGGTGTCACGCGCGCTTTCCATCGGCCACGGAACGAAAGTTTCCGCAGTCGTCACGATCCGTAACGACCAACAAATTACCCACCATGCGTTGAAGAGTTGACCAGATCGCTCTTTGCGACATCTCTACGTACCTAACCTATCTATGGCATAAATTACCAGTTGATGAAACGAATAACTTAGCTGTTGCGCTGAAAAACTGAAGAAGTAGTGTGTTGAAACTTTTGATACAATTTCTTTGACCTTGACTTCCATTTTAATACTTATTTAGCACTAACTTCGATAGAATAAGGATATAGTCGGCTAGAAGCTTAATACCTACCTACTCATAGATGAATAGAAATATATCAATGTCAATCAGGGTTGGGAGCAGAATTTGCACATAGAAATTAGTTTTTTTAAAGGAAAGGAAAATTAAAATTAAAAGAAACTAATAATTTAGCTTAAAAAGAACTGAAAGTGTAGAGTTACCTACTTTTATTTTAACCAGATAGTTATTCGTACAATAAGTAGCGTAGTAACATGTCGTTCGTTTTCCACAGATGAGCGCGCACCAGAACGCGCCCGGGACTTCCGTTTCCGGCGGCGCGGGCGCAGCATCCGCGCATGCGCGTACGAACCCACCAGACCGACGCCGGCTAGCCCCGTCATGTGAGTACACATAACTGCCGATTCTGTACTGATACCTACTTAATTTATTTTAGTTTGTCCCTGTCCTTTCTATAATTTGAATAAAATAGAGACGGAAATACATCAGCTAATTATAATTCTGTTAAAGTGACGCATGACGCTTAAAATAAGACGACACCATCCAGCATGCCATCTTATTTAAGGCGAGTAACGTAACTTTGACAGAACTATAACCAGCTGATGTGTTTCTGTCTCTATTTTATTCAAATAGAATGTGACAGGAGAAAAATAAAATAAGTTGTGTATACAACAGAATCGCCACCATTATTCCTCCATAATAGTACAGATCCATTTAATTTGATTACTATTTAATTGACTTGTGAATGTCAAACTAGGAAGTTGGTTGACAAGGTTTGGGTTACGATCGAGATTATTCTATTTTAATCTTTCGGGTTTCTTGTTTGCTAAGATGAAAACATAGTTTCTGGTTAAAAATCATTGTTTTATCTAATTTTAGTTATTTTACCAATTAAAGTTATTGTTGCAAAGATAAGAAACCTCACAACACACAAGCTTCGGTGGCCCGGTGGTTAAGGGCATTGCCAATTCTGGCGAAGGTCGCAGGTTCAAATCCTGCCTGAGGCAGTTATAAATTGTGAGTTCTCTTTCTTTGCACTTCGGATATTTTTGCGACACAAATATTATGAAACATTTACTATGTGCAGCGGTTACGTATTGTAATCTGCATTTCCTATGAACTAATTTATGCTAACAATGAAAAAATTACATAACTGTAAATTGGCTCCTCTGACTGTTGTACCTAAGGGCCATTAAATCTGCGAGTGTAAGAAGATTTAGAACAAAATTAAAAACGGCACTAGCTATGGTTGCTAGAAATAACAAACATTTCAAATTGTTTTTTTTCAGTCAACTTTCTGTAAAACTTTCTCATTTGTTTTTCTCGTTTTCAGCAGCCCACGCAATTTTATCCCTTGTTTACTGAAACAAACAGTAGTCTAGCTGTTATGCGTCAGACAGAATTCAGTGTTTTTTTGGGGCATATTATTAAATGTATTAACTTTACAATGTATTAAACAGTACTTGTTTATTCTGTAAAGTCCCATCCTCCTAACACTGGGCCCGATTCTTAACCATCCCGACTTAACTAACTAAATCTCAACTAAAATTATTGCCATCCTGTTCTGTTCTCTCATGATAGAAAGTGACAGGTATGGACTTATATTAGTTAATTCGCGTATTTTGCAACCACGAATTGCTACCGTGTTTATTTAAGTCATAAAATTACCCACAGGCCAAAACCATTATGTTTATCAGAAAATTCTTCTTCTTCTATCGTTTGGGTGGATAACTGGGTAGTCGAGTTGACAAACAACCATAACACCCTTATTTCAGAGTAATATTTAATATAAATTTTCGGATTAACCGCTGATTTCTAAGCCTACACACGCCAGAGACATGCAAAACCTCAGGTGCGTTAGCGCAGCGTGACGTGATCCTGCGTCGGAAGCGCCCTCATTACTCCGTCTCGTCAGCTCAGTGTTATCATACTATACTGAAACAAATACAGGATCTTATTAAAATAATCATCATAACCCACTATACAGTCCACTACTGCTGGGCATAAACCTCTTCTCCCAATGTGGGGCACTGAGTCCGGAATTCGGCTTTTTGCATCAAATTACTATCAAGAATCAATCGTAGATCATCGCTCCATAGGGTATGACTAAATGTGGTTTCCGTTCTAGAACTCATCTGCTGCATTGACCATAAATTCTACGACATGGCTGATGCATTGCTACTTCAACTTTCTAAAACTTTTAGATGGTCCTCATTTATCCCTTAAAGTATTACCTATACGATATTCATGAATTTGACTTACGGTTACACCCCGTATACTCTGTGACACACAAGACTTTTCCCTGCTAATGCACTCTATTCCTCAGTGACAAGTCCTAATTTCCAACAAAATAGCTTTAGTAGGTACGAGACGCATCCGGCACGGTAACGGAAGATGAAACAATGATTCTCTGATTTATGTTTTTGCGATTATCATCACATTACGTTATGCAATGTGAATTTTCAGTTTAAAAATCGTGTTTTTATTAACTAACGTCAAAAAATAAAAAATCGGCATTGAACTCCTGTTCAACCTTGCAAGCCTTGGAGTGCAACCTTACCTTTAATCTTTAGTCCAGAATTCGACGAATTCTCTTGAGGGTTCCCCAACATACCTACTAAAAAAAATACCATGGGATGTTGCAAAAATGCATATTTTTTAACGTAGTTTCTTTTAGACAAACCTTTTGTTTACTTGTCGCCTGTTAAACGAATCTTTTCGTGTATTAACCGGAACAACGGGACCACTTGATTAAACAGAAAATATAAACTTTTGATGTAATAAAAGCCAGAGAAATAGACACCGGTCAGTGACACGTGCCTCCCTTTAGTAAAATGATCTAATGACCACCAGACAGATATATCTCCATCGACGCATGTCGCATCCTGAAGTGGAGATACGCGGTTTCCTGCGCGTACGTAACTATATAGCTAGACAGACCCTTGAGTAAGTAGGTATTTTATTAATACACTATTTTGTGTTTTTTTTTTAAACTGCCGAAAGTTTCAACAAGAACTCCATGTTCAACTTCAAAGGGTTAGCTGAGCTAACACATGAGGTTTCGTGTGATTATTTCCTTGAAGCACTTCACTTATACCTTGAGATGTAGAAACGAAGTAAGTCGGTTGATATAATTGATAAAATAAAATGTTCTTATTCTCTGTGAAATCATCGCCACACTACAAAAAATAGCAGCAACAACTCGAAGAACTAAAAACGAAATAGACACGTGTCGTGTCAAATGTTCTAACAGGTATCTGCGCAGCCGCATCCTGCGCGAGATGAGACGTGGTTTCCTGTAAGCACGCGGTCATAGTACACCCGGTATAGTGCGGTCACAACAGTAGGCTCGGTACTGTGGTCATGGTAGAGTCAATTGACAATGAGAAGTGACGTGACTCTACGCGGCGCGCACATTTCAAGAGCATGATACCTACAATATAGAAATTTATTTACTATGCGAAAACATATACATTTTATCAACAGAATTTAAAAATTCCTCGCGTGCTGTGCAGCCTGTCTTTTCGTGGAATAGTGATGCAAGGCAAGTGGCGCAAAAAGGAACTAACTCGGCCATCACGCTGTCAACTCAGAATAAAAACTCCTTGTACTACGTGATAGATCTTGGCTGCCAACGCCATATTTTTTACATTCCTTCAACATGCAGCGCCATCGCCCAAACGCGTTAAAAGCTTGTAATATTACAACGAGATGCATCTTCAAGCATCTTCGCGTCGCGTCTTTTCCTGGTGTGAACTGACGCTAGGCTCAGTCACTCGGTGGCTGGACCTGCGCGGGAGTCGGTTGCACGCGCCGCCGAGCGCGACGAGGCGACACGGGCTAAGTAGGCTAGTCTAATTAAATTTTGTTTGTTTAGCCTTAGCGTAAAACTCAGTTAGCTTTTAGCTATTTAGTTAGTGGCTGAAAATCAATTACCTACAGGCACAAAATAATTTACTTATCATAAGTGATTTTCGTATCATTTTGCTACGCCGTAGCAGAAAGCTCTCGTTGATGTCTTTTGTTAAGAAATGTATTTATTGATTTCCGAACTTGCGGCATAACTAAGTTAGTTTTCTAAGTATTTGAAGGACATATTTTGTATTGTTGTATAAAGTCAGCACCACCTTTGTAACGCAGCCAATGAAGAAACCTACAGTAAGTTAAATCACTATTTTGAAATTCGAACAAATTATCGTTCCCATTTCTAATTAAGAAATTGTAAGAACGCACGTACCGCTCTATTTAATTTTAAAAAAGACAATGTTATTACCACCTTAAATAATTAACTAAAGGTACAACAATTATAGCAAATAGCATCTAGTACTCCAATTAATAGGCGTATCCCCTGCGCTAGTGTAATATTACGAGGTGCGCGGCTGCGCGGGCGCAGCGCCGGACGTCGCGCAATCTCGCGCATCTAGTCTATTAATTACTTCCACATCGAAACCACAGACCGCAGAGCGAGACGAACAATATGTGACAAAATGAAAAATTGTTCATCATTTGCGGCATATAGAAAGTTGTCATATTTATTTTTATTCGTTTCTGTTACGTGATTTTGAAGTAGTGGCCTATAGTTTGGGATTATACTATACCCCTTTGGGGTATGCTCATTGGTATTAACAAACAACTAACCCAAGTACCTATAACGCGACTAACTAAATCTTAACTGAAATTATTGCCGTCCTTTTCTGTTCTCTTATGATAGAAAATGACAAGTGACAAATTTTACTCCAGATTTATTTTTATTTTGTGCGCATCGGTCTATTAAAAAAAAATTATAATAATATATAAAAGATAATTAAATAACTTCACATTCCATCGCTCGCGTTGATGTCTTTTACTTGTACTTCTGCGTAACGATTGATAATAATCAAAAAGCGGGGTGTTTAATACAAAGTAGTAATTTTCCCTTAGACCCATTACGTAGCCAGATTTTTTCAGACCTTACCAACAAATTACGCAATACGTTAAAAATAAACTTCTATCCTACAGATCCACCAATCTGTTTATTTCAGTGTTACTTTAAGCGTTCTTTGGTCTCCGAGCGTGCGAAGACTAAACTCATTAGATTTATTTACACAAAATTCTTCAAAGATTTTGGACCCTCGTAAATATGCAGTATAACTGTCAATACAATGCCAATGAACCGATGACAAATGCTAGCCCCATCGACAACATCATTTAACATAATAAGCATAACATCAATATAATGTAAATTTTCTTAGCACGCGCCCGACTCTATCAGAATCCACCACTCAATTGAATGTGCATCATAACCTTTATAATATCTAAAATTTACACATAAATGTGACAAATCCAATAGATATGCAAAATTTTAATACACCTGACGATATTCAAATGTATCATCGTTTTATAATAGCGGCCAATGAACTTCATATTTTGTACAGTCGGTCACAGAGGTTTTAGAGAATCACAATTGCATTGTACTCTCAAATTAATTCTATTCCACATATCAGTAGCTTAATAATTAATTCGGATACATTATTCAAATTACTACCATAGGCAATGTATTTAATGGGTTACCTTACTAAATAAAGTAATTTTTGTTGTTTTGTCAATTTGACAATTTCTAATACAATAGTGCATCGTTTGTCAAAACTCAATTAAACTGGTATTTGATAAATCAACAATACAGGCAATATACCTAGATCATTTTTGTTTAAGAATATTTAATTCACATAAACGGCTGTATTAAAACACCGGTCTAATATTAATGAAATAAAGTTAAAACCACACCAAATAAACCTCTTTCATTGAAAATTGAAACGAGTTCAACAATTGATAATTTAATGAGACAATAAACAGAACCGCGAGTTATTGTTCCTTACATTAGCCGTGAAAAGATCAACAGGTGATTCAGACAAAAGGTTCATTGACACTACCGCAAAGCATTTACGTGCACGCCTGTACAAAACAGCTCTTTTCAAATATAGCATTGAAAAAATCTGTAGTATTGTATAGTAAATAGAAGATAAATACAATGTTTAGTCGCTTTGTGTGCCTATAAGAGCTCTATTATGATTGTTCCGTGATTACCATAAGATGGTGATACTGAAAGGTTTTTATAGTCATTGTTGGTTAATGAAGTCGTAGTGAGTGGTTTATTGGTGCTCTGGGTCACTGGGTGAGTGGGCGTGCTGTTTGGGTGTCGCTCTGATGTTTCTTTTGTAATCTCGATCAATGTTTGATCACTCATTGTAATTATGTTTTATGTAACGAATCAGAAATTAATTGCTCTTGCAACTTGTTATGTCATGATTATAAGTATAATCAATTCTTTAGTATACCATTTTGTTTTAAATTAACAAGAAGGTATTGATGTAACAAATAAAAGCAGCTATAAAGTCGATAGCTCGTAAATATGAGCCATGTTTTATGTATTTTAAACACCATTCCAAAACCCGAACTAAGCGAAAAAACACGTGCACGGATTTCGCAACTGACAGTTCGATTTAATAAATACTGGCGAATTATTTCTGCCCTGAATAATTTTATACGCATTTTAAAATATCTTTTCACAATGAACGTGGGATTTATGACGGTGGAACCCGTTCGTAGGGTGGTCCCTTGCCTCGCCCTTCGAGGGGTCCAAAGTTCTTACAATTTTTTTCTCGTCTTGACAAACCCCAGCTGCTATAATACGACATGTTATAAATAAAATCGCGATTTTGACCCGTCACGCGGATAAGGGATGCTCGATAGATCGGCATAGTTAACATTACATTCGCCAAATAAAACTGCTATCTTAATCCAAGGTATTACAGTTCAGAATCCTGTGAATAGACGTTCATTGGAGGGTATTTAAAAGTTGGTGTGTATGAGTACAATTCGACACAGGACGTCCTGTCTGTTTTGCAGCAATTATTATTATACCAAGGCGGAACCGTTTGAATAGTGAGTACGTTAGACTGAAGATGAGTATGATTTTGACTGATCATCTATTTGCTATACAATAAATAATATTGATGGTTATTATCTCGCATTTGCACAATCTGAAGCCCTCGAAAACTAAATAAGTATGTACGTATAATATTTTTATGATTCTCTATTGTAGAGTTATTAAAACTTGCGAGGGCCTTTATTTTGTGAGGGCCATTTAATATTATAATGCAGGTCTTCCTAATATATAATTCACTTATATACTTACTAATCTACTAATTTTATAAATAGGAAAGATTTGCAGTTTTATATTTTTGTGTGTATGTTTGTAATGAAGAAACTCATAAAAGATCACCGTTAGAAAGCTACGTTCACTTTGACTAACATAGGCTACTTTTTACCGCGGAAAAGTACACCATTCCCACGGGAAAACTTATTTAGCAGCGGGTGACACCGCCGACAGAAAACTAGTATATTTAATAAAGTTAAACAATCCGAACTTGTATCCGTCAAAAATCTAACAAAATTCACCTTTATTCTAACACAAAATATTAATGTTGTACTACAAGTAATAATATTGCTGTCGATTCGTGGAGAGCAAAAAAACTTAACTAATATTGTTGTTGTCCCTTTCTGGTCTCTCATAATAGAAAATTACAGGTATAGAATTAATTAAATCGAGATTTACGCAACTACGAATTGCTGCCAGTTTTGCTCAAATAATTTTCTCAAGGAATCTTTAGGGGTGATGTAGTAAATTGCAAATCTAGATGTCAAACCGCAGCACCAACAAGATACCCTTACCGTGGGAACGACCTCACCCCTCACCCCGCACCCCGCACCCCACAGTCTTCACCCCTCAAATCTCCTTCAGGAAACTACTGAGTGCAACAAGACACCCCTTAACATGCAAGTATGCCATGCTGAGTTCCAATACTATAAATGTTTATGTGATTTTACAAGTATATTTTTGGTGTATTGATTTTGAAAGATTTCGATTGGAAGTAATGAAGGAGTTTTTAACGTTTAGATTTTTATGCAAGGTACAACGGAATCCATGTAGTTAGGTTAATACACCAATCACAGTTCAGCAAATAATATCAAATGCATTCTTTTATAAAATATGACCATTCTTTATACAGTTTACTGTGAGGTACTAAACTGCGTTATGTATAACCAAAAAAATCATGAGCATCAAAATTTTTATTTTATGTATATTAAAGTCACGTACAAGATTTAAAAATATCGTTTTCATTAAAAAAGTTTTTAGTTTATTTCACTTTTGAAACACGCCTATAAATACCTTTTTAAAAAAACATACTCTAAATTCAGTTTCCTGTTTGCAAAAGCTCTAGTAACCTAATAACTTTTGCAATAAGAGTACTGGCCAGTTCAGTGGAGTGTGAAATCAAATGTACAGCGCGAAATTAAACGAAATAAACGAACAAAACTTACGTAATGTAGTCGTAGTGCCTAACGGCGTTAGCGTAATAACGAATAGCGACGCTAACCTAACGGCCGAAAAAGTTGAGAAATCGGATCAATTTTGTTAAGTAACGTTTCGTTATAGAGCAAAAACAGCGGTGAAATCGAAATCTACTACACGTTGGAGGTTTTTTCGTTAACCTCGTAACGATTGACATTTCGTTACAATTGTAAAAAAAATATTTTGTCAGCTTCATTTTAGAGAAAAAATGCTTAGTTCGTATTTTTATTTTCCGTATGTTTACCGATCAAAAAACAAGCAAAAAAAAAATACTTAAACGTTACACAAAATGGCGATAACTACGATTATCGTTTCTCATGAAAAAAAATATTACACCTTTTAAAAGTCGTAAAATTGATATCCTCGCAGTACTTGGGTAAAACAGAATATTCTTACATACAACTATGTATATCGACTTATAATAGCACCTTAAACTAGCAGCTAAAGACCGGTACAAGTCGTTTCAGGTTTCCACCCCGTTTCCACGCAACCCCTAACAAAACGTCTGTCAGCTCGGCTTGTCCACCGAAATTATTGTAATTTAATAACACCCGTCCGGTGGGTCGCCGGTTCGATTCCCTTTACGAGCCACTCACTTGCAAAATAGCGCAATTGATCACTTGTCAACTACCTTTGTTGAAATAATATGCAAATTTTTTATAGGGGTAGTTCTTGAACTACGTCTAATCGTCTATTAGATATTGGTCAGCCGCGCTGTAAAGTCTGGTGAAAGTTGATCAGCTTCGTTGACTGAGCAGTTTCTGGTATGCTATCCCTTACACCCGGTATAAACATAAAGTAGTTATTGTTTTGTTTTATAGGAAATTGATTAAGTAACACGAAAGATGATAAGCAGCGCTAAACAGTATTGAAATATAAAATTAAATCAGTTGTAACAAATTAATACGATTCAGAATTTCATGGCATTCACGGAGGAATTTTCTGGTAAATTTGACTGACCTTCATGGTCCAAAAAGTTTCTTATTTTTTTCATAAAATTATTCATCTCAAGAAAGATAAACGTTAAAAATTTAATAATGGTTCAGTTCAAAAATAAGATATCATAAATTAATATTTTTACACTACATAGCGTAGTTTTTAGCCTACCCCTAGCCTAAATAACTCAGCACAGTGGAAAAATATTTTGGATAGTAAATTCGGTTTCTTTTCACACCAACTTCAGCATATAATGTAGATCCATATCTTAACACGTGGGCAAGCGTTTAATTTATACTATGTAGATGATATGAAAGATAACATAGCCTGTAATAGCTTGTACTGGCTTGTTTAACTTGATAATTGCTCAGGTTGTAGATGGATAGATAACTGACCCTAGGCAGTAGGCACCTGCTTAGAATTTGACACTTTGATAGAAATTTCTTTTAGAACCAGTCAAGGTAGGTATACGTTAGAGTTGACACACGATATTTACTTAATACCTACCTACAGCCAAAGAAATGCCAGCATAAAAAAATTATGAAAACATGCACGAGTTTTCTTTGCGTTGATTTCCAAGTTTAGTATACTAGTTCTTATTAAAAGCATTATTTTCGTAGCTTACAATCAACCAAGTCACTGTAGAGCACAAAATGAACAAACAAACATACTTGCATAGATGCGCGTATCATTTTTATATATGTAGATTCATTACATCAGTATTTAGGCTACTAGGTATTCATTATAATAACTGATCCCCCGAAAGGGTGCAACGACCTCACCAAGGTTACTTTGAATAGAGCATATGATAGCATAAAGGAGCGACCTTGTGGTGATAAAAATGAGGTTCGTTCACATTGCAACTGTTGTCTGGTGGCCATTGTGAGGAGCGCCCACATCGTCCCAGTTCTTGCTAACGGACCTATCTGTCAAACGGACCTATCTACACTGACCATACCATCAGGATCCTCTTTTTTTTTTGAACAAGTTCTCTCTAACAGTCGTTTCTGTATCGTCTACCGTTTAGAAGATAATCGACATTTGTGTTTGGCATATCTGCACAACAAGGCAATAAATATTCTTACAAACTGTCTCTTGTACATATAACTGTTAGCGAGATTTTTAAAATTTCACACACTTCCAAAAATTAAGAACTATGTACATGTGACTGTTAGACAGATTTTTTGTCTGCAATGTTGACATTATTTTGCGTATGAAACAACAGTTTTTTTTTCAAATATAAACCTTGTTATCTTTGCAATTAAGTCTTTAGCATTAATTTGCACGGCGCCACATCACTGTGGTATGGGGGCGTGCTTGAGGGGAGCAGGTTGTGAATGTGGTATTCATCAGCGAGGTTAACCCAAGGCTAACTGAAGGTCCCACATTGCCAGATTACCACACCTACCTGCAGAAAGAACGTCGTGTGGACGGTGGAAAGGACCAGCAGCGTACCGAGGACTGGCAATTCTGGTGAAGAGACACATCATCTTCCAGCCCATCGACCACCAACAACTAAAATAGATGTACGCCATTGTTATTCAACTCTAACACAGAGCAGAGGACCTCTACTCGCTATTTACAAAGCGCCGCAGACCAAGTTCCAGGTTGCTGAGAATTACAAGGTCCACATTCCTCTATTCTTACCAGCATCGGCACTGAAACGCAAAGAACACAGCCTGGAACAAATTGTACCTTCAACACTGCTAGAAATACCCTACAAGCATCTTTCTGGACTAGAACACACTTACGATGTCAGCAGGCTGATAGAGGTGACATGCCACGATCTGAGGAGTCCATTCATAGACAACGTGCTTGACATCGTAGTCATCCAAGGTCTCCGCATCCCGCCTAACGAGGAAATCTTAATAGACTAGCGACCCGTCAGTAGGATCCAAGTAGTATCTGGTGGCACTACTAGCACCAAGATCCTGCATCGAGTAGAGGACCTTTGCGGGTGGTGTCAAAAGGTCTCTGAGTACAAAACCAGTACAGATCGCCCAAGATGTTTGGAAAGGCACAGTGGAACGAAGCACCGTCATTCTGATTGCTACTGAATCAGCATCCCAGACTAATCTGGCTAGTCTGATTCAGGCCCATAAGAAACACAAAACCAGGAGGCGATGGTAGCATACTCCTAGGTTTATGCACTCAATATCAAGCTCAGTGACTTGACTGAAAAGTAAAGGAAAAACTTCCAAAACATGCAGCCTAGCCTGGAAACCATCTGGGGGCGTTCGAGCGAGAGGCCCTTTCCATACACCGCCCCTGTCTTCAGCTCACAAACATAACGCCGGTTATTCCCAGGGTAAACTGATATGCAAGGTCGATAATTAGGCCGAGACATTCAGTTGAAGCCGAAAAAGACATCGCAGTTGAGAGACACCTTGAAGACTACTTCGCAGCACCGATCGAACCAGGAAAAGACGGCCGGAGCCGAGCTGCAAGGAGGCCTTGGGTACGAACAGGATCTCCAACTCAGCTCTATGACATAGATTTAAGTTTCCGTGCTTTGAGTTTGATTATTATTATTATCTGCTGCATTTGGCCCAGGAAAAAGAAAATTTCGTGTTCTCCTGCCTGGCAAGATAAAAGGTGGTAATGACTTGTTGTGTAGAGAGAATATAGCTTAGGTCATGGCTCAGTTTAGTCATTTTAATCCCTAAACCTTAAATGAACTAAGGAAAATACCGCCCGATCAAATTCCTCAGCACCATCTCGAAAGACTTTTTTTGCGTGGTGCACAGTAACACCCTTCACCTGAGCTGTGTCTGACAGCTTCTGGTGATTGACGTCAACAACTGAGATCACACTGTCACGTGTATTACTTGGACTGGACATAGAGATGGCATTTGACCTGCGCCATGTCTTGCAGCTTCTGGTGATTGACGTAAACAACTAAGATCACACTGTCGGGTGTATCATGTTGGACATAGAGATGGCATTTGAACTGAGCCATGTCTTGCAGCTTCTGGTGATTGACGTCAACAACTGAGATCACGCTGTCGAGTGTATCACGTTGGACATAAAGATGGCATTTGACCTGCGCCATGTCTTGCAGCTTCTGGTGATTAACGTCAACAACTGAGATCACACTGTCGCGTGTATCACGTTGGACATAGAGATGAGATTTGACCTGAGCCGTGTCTTGCAGCTTCTGGTGATTGACGTCAACAACTGAGATCACACTGTCGCGTGTATCACGTTGTACATAGAGATGGCATTTTACAGCGGCAATATGAAGACCTAGTATTGAAGCTCAGAAGACGATCGTTCCCAAGCGTATCACCAAGCTTTCCGGAAGAGCGGTCCCATTGGAGTTTGCTCTCTCCGATCCGAGATACTGGCTGGTGGTTTGCAGGGGAGTTGACTGCTTCCCACATGCTACGCGAGTTTACAGACACGGATGATAATAGTCCCATCCCAATGGGATAGCTTGTCAAATGGATGGATGATCTCGGTGAAATACTTGGGCCTTATTATTGAAAATGCGGCAACAAGGTACTAGGTACATAATATTTAATTTTTAAAAATGAACATTATTATGGGATGCTATGGGTTTGTTCTTAGTAAACACAGGCAAATTCAAAGTAATTGATGATAATATTTAAAGATCATTTTACAATAAAGAAAATAATACCTTTTTGTTATGTTAAGTCTAAATAAAATCTCATTGGATATTATAATCAGTAGTTTAGTTCAGTACATAAAGTATATTTAAGGTGACAAGATATTAAAAACATTATTTTAAATAATTTCTACTGCCAATGATTAAGAATAAGTCTGAAAACTGTAATGATTGATATAATTTTATTTATTTTTAAACCAAACACTGCGGTCCTAACTGACAAAAATAAAAAACAAAGTTCTCACAAAGAGTCATATCTGCTTTAATTAAGTATAAGTCAATTAATACAACACTTAGAGCTTTAAGGCAAACACTTACTTAAAGGGTATTTTTTTTACTATAGTAAAACGTTATGACTTCATTAATAAAGGCAAAACTAACTTTACCACAGTGTCATCATTACAGCGCCAAACCGCAAAACGCTTGCACTCGAAAACTATCAAAAGGCAGATAGGTCAGTTAGCAAGAACTGGGACGACATGTGAGCCTAACAGGTGTTTTATTGTTACATGCAAATAACACTTTCGCTCTCAAATTGTGGTGTTTTTTAGGTTTAATTGGTTTTTGTTCAGAAGGAAGTATCATCTAGCAGTTTCACTACTACCAGTTAACAATTAAGTTAAGCCGTCGTTTCCGGTCGCTGTCTTTGATAGTAGTTGTCACATAAACTATGTCAGAGGATTAACTTTGCTATTCAGCAGTTTAAAACATCTGACATCAGGGTATATCGAGTCATACATCGACCCAATAACTGACTTTCCAACCGATACAGAGTTATTTAAATTAATTTTTAAATTTGTTATACACGTCGCAATTTTGATCTCAAGAAGTACGAAAGTGAAAATACGTTCAACCAAATATATCGTGGACGTGTAGGTAGAATGAATAGATACGATTTTAATTAGAAAGCGGCTCGATCCACTGATTACTTTGATTAAACACATGCAATGATTAATGACATTATGAAATCCATCAGACTTATCTCCCACCTAGACTCTGCGTAAACACATTTAAGTCTAGTTCAATTTATACATACGTAGATACATGCATATAGATACGCCTTCATACATTACGGGATAGGTTAAGCGTTAACAATCTATAGTTTAAGACGTTTTCGATCAACACATCTGACACATAGTTATTGAGGGTATATTTGGATAATATAAAAGTATAGTGCTAATGACAGATTGTCAACTCATTGTCAATACCTACACTGAGCTGAGACCGTCGATTCAAATCCATTTGCTGGTTTTCTCAGCATTTTTAGGTAGAGAAACAGCTGGCACATTCTATGTTTTTTACGCATGTAGCATATAAACAACTTGCAGCTACCTGTACATGTAAGCTAATTCAATTTAGAGTGTTTGAATCTCGAATTTACCAAACAAAAGATAAACCAGCTCATAGATTGTAGGAACCAGTACTACCACAGTGTCACCGGGTGCGAACGCGAATCAAAACTAGTCGTAAAAGGAATGACAAACGGCTTGTTAATCGCCTTTGTTGAACCTAATGTAGTGTCTACGTGCGAAATATCGACTTAACCGGATTCCGAGATTAAACTACAACAATTCGAGCACTTGCAGTAGGGTCAATACTAGATCTGACGTTTTCTTTTCATACTTTCCCAAAGGGTCAAGTCTAGTCTATTTGATGAACGGCACCAAATGAATGAATTTCATTCAAAGGAAGCACAAATACCGGCCATTTAGCGTGTAAAGTGGACTTAAAGTGACAATTTGGTTTTTTGCGCGACCGTTACACGACGTTGACACGTATTGTGCGAGTGAAAAATGCCGTTGTAATTCTGGAATGCCAGAGTAATTGTCGTGAATTTATTTTTTGAATGGATAATCCTTTTGCCGTATCATAGCGACACTATCTGACTTTTGCACTTTATACACTTTACTAGCTATACACATAAAATTAAGGTTATATTTCTCACATAACTCTATGAAAATACACCTAAATGCTACGAGCAAAATAAGTGCTTTTTCCGCCAGTATTTCCATCTGTGATTACAAGTTAGACAACACAGTCCTTCAAGGGTGAAATAATAACCAAAGTGCTAAAGGTACTAAATTGACCAATTACTTTGTTGTTACTAATTGTTATTATTTCAACGCATCATAATCCGACCCTAATTCTAACCAATGATGAGTATTACCGGCAATATCGGGTCAATTCCAACACAAAAGACCAGTGGTTAGCAATTATACGAAACATTCCACTATTCGAAATAACACAAATCACATGGAACTAAACTGTCACAGTAGGTATTGGTTGTCAAAAGACCCCGGTCCCAAACTGACGTAGGTTGGTTCAGGTGCGTTCCACATATCCACATAACCACTGTTTGTTTAAAATGACGCTCTGAACTAAAACTACTAGTGGACACCTAGTTCTTAGGTAAGCAGTGGTATAAACTGTATAAAGTGGAATAGGTCGACGTTGATAAAAATGCAAATAGGTGCATGTTGTAAGGAAGCAGAATTGATGTTTCTATGTTTTTTGTCCATGAGATTATATTGTGCATGCAAGTGCATAGTTGCATGAAAAAAATAGGACGAATAAAATCTGTAATAATAAATCCATTTTAAGATTGACAACTATAAGGCTAATGAGTTTGCATTTGACAAGTAATTGGCATTTCGGATATCATAAAAAAAGGCTCAAAATAAAGTTAAAAAAAAAACACAATTTTCATCAAAGATAATGGACCTAATTGGATCAAAGAAATTCTAACTATACTATGATGTCTATTTTTTACTAATAGTCGATGTGAAATACCGCGTGAAGTCATCGTATTGCATCGTAAGTATAGTGCATAATAACCCACTTTTACAGTAGAAAGGTGATATAACAACCGTTTTACCTACGAAATATAAATAGTACTCTCGAAACAGCCCGAAACCGAAACTCGCTTTGAAATGTCTCGCCGACATTGCAGCGTCATTGTTCTTCGTATCAAAACCGAAATTTCACAAACGTCAATTAATATTAATAGACACTTAAGCCAAAATTGTGGTTGAAAAAAACGTGATCGACACCACCGCGGTGTCGGTGATGTTCTGCTTAATTTTGGGTTCCGCTGTAAAGAACACAAAAAGAGTGGTCTATGGCCATATCTATCAAAACGTAAAGTAAGTGTAGCATGCTAGACATAGACATTGAATAATAGTACATTACGATACAAGTGCGGTGCGTTGATAGTTACAGCCGAGGCGATATTGCTAGCCCGAGCCGTAGGCGAGGGCTACAAGAAAGCAGAGGCTGTAATTATCAAACCGCACGTATGTCGTACGACGTTTTATAACATATTTGCGAGGAAATAGCTAAAAAATTAAAACAATACAGCGAAAAGAAAAAAAGCGAGGAATAATTTTTACTCGTTCACAAATTAGCGATGCGCGCGCATCCACAGGGGTACGTTCAGTCGACCCAGTTCGATATTTATACCGATCGAATCTGATACTAGTGGGACGCACTGAACGTGCACCTTAGCTGCTGTCAGATAAAACTTCACTTCCGGTGCGCCTCTGAACGGGCCGGATAAAAATGAACCTAGTCGAAATTTCGTCTGCCAGGTGTCTCTGAACGAGCAATATAATTTTTAACCAGGTTAAATTTCGATCGATCGAGCGGCTCTGAACGTACCCCAGATTACCTAGTATATATCGCGCAGGGCTTTTTTTTAAGGCAAAGCACAAAAAAACCAGCCAGTATTACTAATAAACTAAATTTTTTTTTTTATTTTGTTACAGATAAATGGTTGTAATTTATTGTAAAAATTAATTAAATCAAAGAATTAAATGTTTATTTTATTATACTTTATCTCCCAAAGTTAATTTTATTTATAAAATGTTGACCACTTTTCTGCCATAAAAACTCTTTGCTAAGATTTAAAAAAGTATACCGTTCGATAAACCGTGCGTTTTACCTAATTAAAAAAAAAACTCGTGTGTTTTACAGCACTCGTGCATTTTACATTACGATTACGCTCAAGTACGTAATAAGATACAATACAATATTGAAATTGGTGTAGTAAGAGACCCTTTACGAGCAAATGTGTTATAAAAATATGTAACTTTGTGTACGGAAGTCGCATGAAAGTGAAAATCTAGATAAAATCTGCATACATGTACCTAATTGATGTTTGAACATAGACCCAGTTGGAATCAGGTGCAAATATTTCTGAAGTGTTTGCGATAATGGCGGAAAATCTCTGGGTTTACTTTTTATCTCAAAAGTACGGATCCCAGGACCTTCAAGTTCAGGAATGTTCCTTAAAAACACCTTTTAAAATTATCGTTAGTGTGTGACCTCGGCAGGCGGAGCGGTCGACGAATCCTCGAAATAAATTAAAAAACGCTCACTCACCATCAATCAAACGGGTCGATTCCATCGATATAATTTACTTTTTGTAGTTTTTACCCAAAAGCACCCTCCGTGACTCGCAAGTTGAGGCCCGATGCTCCACCAGGTACCGATTCAGAGACCACCAATTTAATACTTGTAATTAAACCAACAAAAATTTGCGCAAGTTTAATATTACATCAATTTGGTGATTGATTTTGGTGACGCGTTGGCATTTATTTGATTGAAACTTTCGAATCGAGGAAATTCAATCGATTTTCATAGAATTGTAAATTACCGAATACCCAATGTATAAACATTTTGCACTATTCACTACCTCAGAAATAAATAAAGTGAGGTCGTCGGTAGCAAGAGCTAGATCTTGCTACTGCAATCCACCAAAATTAAAAAGTGTCTTGATGTATCCCGTCCTGTCAGTATCTGGAAATTCAAAAACTTTGAAGCTTCTAGGTGTATTTTATTCATGGTCAACTCTGGCTTGATCATTTCTGGCCCAGATTAGAGTCAGAGTAATAACTTACAGTAAACAATTATAATTATTTTTGTAAATGCGAAAGTTAGTGTTTGATATGTTTGCTTCTACGACGGATTGAGATGAAACTTGGCACACAAATAGGTAAGGTACTGGAATAGGACATAGGTGTCTTTTTTCCGCAGTAAAACCGTAAGTTCTACGGGCAATTTCATATAACGCTGGTAAAAACGTTGGCAGAAATCTAGTATTTGATAAAGTAAGCACTATATTCACAAATTCTGACAATTCCAGCGCATAAGTTCGTTTTCCGTAGCAAATAGAAACCCGTAACACCTATAACTGACTCTACCAGCCTCACATGCATCCATGAATATCTAAACATCTCACCTCGCTAGCTACTTGAAACCTAAACTAGGAACTACCCATGTCCTAGTTGCTAACTACTTCGGCACTAGGTAATACGTAAAGGTAGAACTAGGAACAAACTAAAAGTTCCCACTGCGGCTTTAGTGATGACTTGTCAAAACTATGTCGGTGTATAACATGGCTAATTAAGTTAGTTTTCATATGAGTTATTTATATCAACTGTTTCAGTATAGTTTCAGTTAGCTACTGAAAAAATCTAAAAGATGGCATGCAACTTTATATTTTAAACTGATGTAAATAAACTGATGTAAAAATAAAGTCATTTACTTTGAAACAAATTTATTTGAATTATATTCTATGTATGTAATTTGGTTTTAAGTTCTGTATGCGTCCTGTTTACGCATGAGCATTGTCTGCATGTAGACATGGTTTTGTTGGTGAGTATAAATCGCTATACTATCATCTGAAAAGTCCACTTGTGTCAATCCATACATAAAATTCATAAATAATGGAATTCTAATTTTAAAAATTATGACGTTCCAATCCAAATAACCTTTTTTTTGGTAAATTTCACGTTCGTCTTCCAGCCAGTATCGAGCCTTTCAAACATGCATTCTAATTTTTAAACTACTTCCCCGCGTTCTAATTTCAAGCTGCTAGGTACACACAGTTCCCGCCCAGTGGTGTGGAGTGGTGACATGTCGAAACGGTGTCGGTCGCTGCAGTAATCGGTTTTCTCCAATAAACGCCGATTAGACGCGCCGGCGTCAGCACGCCCGGGACGGCTGGGGAACGCTCGCACACACAAATCTTTAGATGTAGGTTTCTTTAGAGCTCACTCCTCTGTTGACTCTATGAGTGTGCTTGCTTTAAGCCGAGATTGGAGTCACGACAAGAGCAAGTCATACATCTAAGCTAAGGCATCTTTAGTTTAAAATAGTATGTTTCAAGATCTAATACGGATACCACAATTAATGACACATTGTTAATCAAGTTCGAAAGTGATGAAAATCATCGAGTGTGTTGCAGAACTAACTGCCAATCTCTAGTAATAAAGAAGAACCCTGTAAACCAAGAACTGAACTATCTAATAACTATATAAAAAAAAAAAAACACGATTACACTCGTAGCCCTCGACTAGGGTTCCCTGTATGGGCGCCATGAACTGGACATAGACAGAAACAACCACAAAGAACACGCAGACCCATAAACAGACATGCAAATGTCTACCCATCCGGGAATCGAACCGGAGACCCTGTGCGTAACAGAACAGGCTGATAGATACACTTGCCAACTAGGCTATGCGGGCTATCAACAGAAAATGATATAAGGCTTGTGTGGGTGATTGTACGTGCTACGGTCGTGACCAGACGGCGATTTCAATTATTATCTAGAAGTCGTTTCACGAGCCAGCGCTGCACCACTTTAATCATTCTCCTATACCACTTACTTTTAATAAGAATACCGGAAACATACTATACCGGCCAATGGCGGACTTGGGCCACCTGATTTGGGGAATGTTTACATTCAAAAGTATGATGCCTCCCTTTTCCCTGGATGAGATACCATCTGAAACGGTACCATACGCGCCACCGGTAACATAGTAAGTAACATGTGAAGAATAAAATCAGCCAAATTAAAGACAGCGTGAGTGTGAGATATAATAACTTAACTACCTACTTTTCCCTAGTACCTAAGTAAAAGCAAATTTAATTAAAATCTGTTGCTTGGTGTGGAGTATACCGGAAGAAGTTATTATTTTTCTGAATTCACTATGATCCTACTAATTTTATTTGATTCAATTTCTGATAAAATTTCAAGTCGCGTAAGATCCTAAATCCAATAAGGGAATAATCATTAATCCTACTGCTTTAGGCTTTAAGTAAATAAGACACTAATAAGGAGGAACGATCTGAATGGGTTAATATAAAAACAAAACAATTTCATTGCTTCAAATAAATTGACCAAGGGACATCATTGTTGAAGGTAAAATATTGTGTCTCAGATATGATTCAATGTCACAAATTTATCGTCCTAAATTCTGTTGTTTACATTCTACATTAAAATAAAAAGATTATTTCTACTTTACACCTCATCGTAGTGTAAAAAACACAACATTCCATCCGTCTTCTGTAAGCCTTCCAAAACGATAAATAAACACTAGTCGAACTCTCGTGTGGAGGCACCAGCACCACCGCTGGAGGACTATTCTGGAATACGGTTTAGTTTCGAGTAACTCTATCTATTAGGAAATTGAAGATCACAACTGGATGTCCACCGCATGTTTTTAAAGAAGCGGAAATACTGAAATTAACCGGCATTCAGAGGCATTCAGAATTGGCCCCTTTATCAGTTTTTGTTAGTTTCAGTCAGACAACCACTCCTCTAGCACATCTGTTGTTCAGAATAGGCGTACGTTTTAGTCTACATAACTTCACCGTGGCGATGTGAAAGCTCTGAGGGCTGTGAGACACCGCTTGCTCAAAACCCCGACCACTGTCCAGCAGAATCACGGATCAATAGAATCAGCTGTTGTTCAGATAGACGCCCGTTTTAGGCACCAAGGCGATGTGAAAGCTCTGAGGGCTGTGAGCAGACCACTTGCTCAAAACCCCGACAGCTGTCCAGCAGAACCACGGATCAATAGAATCAGCTGTTGTTCAGAATAGGCGCCCGTTTCAGTGCGCATCTAGCCTCGCCGTGGCGAGGTGACGGCTCGCTCAAAGCTTCGACAGCCGTCCAGCGCGGCTCATAATTAAGAACAGTGACTGTTGAAAAATGGCTGCCGCCCCCGGCCCGCCGTGAATAATCGACGTAATTACGATTCGGAATAATTTCCCGCCAGTCATAGCGATGCTATCGGTAGGTGTTGACGAGCGCTCGTTACGCGCACGCACCGAATATACCGAGGAAATTGCAATTGCTCGTTGGGATTAGGGAAACTCTAATTTGTACGGCTTTTCTTCTGAGGCGACGATCAAGATTCGGGAAGACGGTAGTTTGTAATAATTAGTAAGGCCTCCTAATTCCTAATTCTACACTGCACAATCGCTACGTCTAATAAGTCCTACTTACCTACCTATTTGACACTTAATAAATGTAGCATCAAAGAAAAATCATCAAGTTTATAAACTCTTTCCGTTGTCTCACCAATAAAGCTTTTCTATTTACGGGCTTTATAGTCTAAACTACTCTATTGCAATCTATCAGTTTTTCATTAGAAGGATTTCTACAGGGCCGCATCCTTGGTCCAACAGTATTCTCTCGCAAAAACTTTAAAAGTATTAATCCTTTCTCTTAATTAAAATAACGTAAGCGTGGAGGCGTGCCGCTTGCGCCATCCGTGGGCAGATTTAATTAGCTGTAAATAGTTTTTTTTTGCGGTTGCATCACCACCTTCGAGTACGCACGGACTCTACGGCGCCTGAGAGACGCCATACTTTATACTTTCAGATTCAACTACTACAGGTATTATGAGGTTTAGAAGGATTTTGTTTGACAAATTTGAAACAATTTTTTTACTGAATGGGTATCATTTTCACAAATTTGTCAAAAGATGAAATTCATCTAATCCGTTTCCAAAAAATTTACGCAAGAAACCCATAATTACTAACCATAGGCGGGTATAAATTGACATCCAAATAGTGATCACTGATCATAATAAAAAATGCGTGAAAAAAAAGTTACATACAAAAAAACAAAGCTGAAAAACCCGATGCTAACTTTATTACTTTTCGATTTTTATACTCCACAGAGCAAAAACTATTAAATTAATAATATGCAAAAGAATCAATCTCAAACTAAATTGTCCAAAGCTTAAACTGTACATACTACTTACTAATTATCTTATGTTGTGTGGAATAGATTGTTTATACCATACGATTCGATACGCACGAAGTTAAGGAGCTACTGTAATGGTATCGGTAGAATTGGTAGATAGCAGTATTATGTTTACCAAATCTGTTTTGGTGATGGGAAGCAAATTGACAATTTAGTTTGAGATTGATTCTTTTGCATATTATTAATTTTAATAGTTTTTGCTCTGTGGAGTATAAAAATCGAAAGTAATAAAGTTAGCATCGGGTTTTTCAGCTTTTGTTTTTTTGTATGTAACTTTTTTTTCACGCATTTTTTATTATGATCAGTGATCACTATTTGGATGTCAATTTATACCCGCCTATGGTTAGTAATTATGGGTTTCTTGCGTAAAATTTTTTGGAAACGGATTAGATGAATTTCATCTTTTGACAAATTTGTGAAAATGATACCCATTCAGTAAAAAAAATTGTTTCAAATTTGTCAAACAAAATCCTTCTAAACCTCATAATACCTGTAGTAGTTGAATCTGAAAGTATAAAGTATGGCGTCTCTCAGGCGCCGTAGAGTCCGTGCGTACTCGAAGGTGGTGATGCAAACCGCCAAAAAAAAAACTATTTACAGCTAATTAAATCTGCCCACGGATGGCGCAAGCGGCACGCCTCCACGCTTACGTTATTTTAATTAAGAGAAAGGATTAATGACTTTTAAAGTTTTTGCGAGAGAATACTGTTGGGACCAAGGATGCGGCCCTGTAGAAATCCTTCTAATGAAAAACTGATAGATTGCAATAGAGTAGTTTAGACTATAAAGCCCGTAAATAGAAAAGCTTTATTGGTGAGACAACGGAAAGAGTTTATAAACTTGATGATTTTTTCTTTGATGCTACCATTAATTAAGTGTCAAATAGGTAGGGTAAGTAGGACTTATTAGACGTAGCGATTGTGCAGTGTAGAAT
>JARACY010003519.1:0-32653 GCA_029255725.1 Scrobipalpa atriplicella | reverse complement strand
GGAGGCTCAAAGGCTGATATAACTTTGAAACTGAAGCAATTTATGAACACTTTTTCTGCAACAAGAGTAGCCACACCAGTTCTAATTATCTCATATGAGACATTCCGGATTTACTCCGCCATTTTACATTCATCTGAAGTTGGCTTGGTCTTATGTGATGAAGGACACAGACTGAAGAACAGTGAAAACCAGACATACCAGGCCCTGATGGGCTTGAAAGCTAGGAGAAGGATTCTGATCTCCGGCACACCAATCCAGAATGACCTCACTGAATACTTCAGTTTGGTCCACTTTGTCAATGAAGGAATATTGGGAACAGCATCTGAATTCAAGAAGAATATGAGAATCCCATCCTAAGAGGGCAGGATGCTTTAGCTACAGAACTAGAGAGAGAAAAGGCCCAAGAATGTCTGCAGATCTTGACCTCAATTGTAAACAAGTGTATGATCAGAAGAACAAGCACATTGTTGACAAAATACTTACCCGTCAAGTTTGAACAGGTCATTTGTGTTAAAATGACCCCCCTTCAGACACAGATCTACAAGAACTTCATCAACTCAGATGCCATCAAAAATAAATTCTCCGGAACTGGTGAAAAGAACACACTAAGTGCTTTATCAAGCATCACAACCCTGAAGAAGCTCTGCAACCACCCAGACCTGGTGTATGACAAAATCATGGAAGGATCTGAAGGTTTTGAAGAGGCTAGGAGTCTATTGCCTAGCAACTATGACATAAGGATGTTAGACCTGAATACTCTGGAAAATTGATGATCCAGGATTGCATTTTAGCCAATCTGAAGACAAATACTGATGATAAGATTGTATTAGTCTCAAATTACACACAACATTAGATCTCTTTGAAAATTATGCAGAAAGCGATGCTATGGATATGTGAGGCTGGATGGCTCAATGACAATCAAAAAGCGCGCGAAAGTTGTTGAAAGCTTCAACAATAAGGAATCCAAAGAATGGATTTTCATGCTGAGTTCTAAAGCTGGTGGCTGTGGATTGAATCTCATTGGAGCTAACCGCTTAATCATGTTTGACCCTGACTGGAATCCAGCTAATGACGACCAGGCAATGGCGCGAGTTTGGCGTGATGGACAGCAGAAACCATGCTTCATCTACAGATTGCTAGCCACAGGAACCATAGAAGAAAAGATCTTCCAAAGACAAGCCCACAAAAAAGCCTGAGTGACACTGTAGTTGACCAAAATGAGGATTCATTGAGACACTTCACTGCAAATGACTTGAAAGATTTATTCCGTCTTGAAGAAGATACTTTGTCAGATACACACAGCAAGTTTAAATGCCGCAGATGTGTAAACAACATTCAAGTCACCCTGCCTCCTGAGAACTCTGACTGTACATCAGATCTGTCAAATTGGTACCATTGTGCTGACAAGAAGAACTTGGCTGATATGGTTCTGAAGCAATGTTGGGACTTGGCTAAGAGCATCTCATTTGTGTTCCACCACAGATCAGCCAAGACAGAAGCTCAGAAGGCAGAAATTGAAGCAGAAGAAGAGAAAGAAAATTTGCAGGCAAATAAGAAAAGAAAAATAGAAATGGACAGTGATTATTCTGAACTAGATGATAGTGGAGATGAAGATTATGAATAATTGTTTTGTTTATAGTTTTTAATAATTTTAGTTGCTATCTCAAGAGAAATTAAGTTTAGTTTTTTTGTTTTGTACATAGCTTATAGATGTAAAGAAAAACAATTATGTAAGATTGATGTGATGATAATGTGTGAAAATGATTTCATAAACTGTATAGGTATAGAAATAAACAAAGTTTTAATATAATTATTTTTATTTTGCTTCTAATTTCTTAAAATTATCATTTCTATTCTATTTCATTCTGGAGAAAACGGCTAATTTAGCTTGATTTTTAAATGTACGATTCATTGAAAACAATGAAAAAGTTTACTCCAAAACAGAGTGTTCATTTTCAATAGTAATTTGATTTAAAAAATTTAACCAATGTTGCTTATAAACTGGCAATACAATCCTGTTGGAATTCCATAGATCTTTGAACAACAGTTTTGTCATACAATGTTTGCTGTTTATCAACAAAAATCCAAATTCCCAGAGTTGTTTCATATCTGCACATTTGTATAGATGTACCTACCTAATGTACAACATGTTTTTCCGCGACTTGAAATCGATATTTTACTTCTTTCTTTTAATAGTTTACATGAACATATTATTTCTTATCCACAACATTCAAACTGACTTTTCAGTAAAAGAAGAAGAGGAAACAATTAAGCCGAAATTGAATAATACTGCAAATGTGACAGAGATTAATATCGAAGAAGTATATGAGATGATATTGGATAAGATAAGGGATAGAGTGAAATGGGAACTACGTCGATATAACTGGAGCAAGTCTGGATTTAAATTCGAGGAATTAGTTCCAGGTAGATTCATTATGAATCATAAAAGTAGCTATTAAAATTCTACCTTACAACACTCGCACTGTGAACCCCTTCTTAATATTTACTTACTGCCTACTATTCTTAACCTGACTCATCATCATAGGATTAATGAAAGAGAAGGTGTCCTACGGGACCGAATCTTACTTTTTTGATTGATTTCAGAGAAAGGCGGTAGACAACAGAAAACTATAATCATCAGCCCGTGGCGATCCGGGGCCACTTACCTCGGCTCTCTATTCGGCGCTCTTCCAGGAGTACTATACTTCTATAAACCTCTAAAGCATTTCCAAGACCAACTCTCCGTCAACTCGGTTGTAGTAGTAAACCAAAAACTCTCAGCAGAAGTACTAAAAAGAGTTTTGAAATGCGAAGTACTGAACGTTACTTACTTAGATCCTTCTGGTAATTTCAGAATACCGAAGTTCTATTATGATAATAGGATGTGGACGTACTGTCGATTAGACAATGAAGCTTGCATGGACCTGGAGTTCAGGAAGAGGGTTTGTGAGCTTTTCCCGTTTCTTGTCGTGAAAGATGTAAATGTAAGGTTGCAGTATGTCGAAGAATTATTAACTGACAAAGAGTAAGTAGGTACTACGCGACCAAAACAATTAGACGCATTCTGAATGTAATCTTGTGTTGTATCGGGATGTAATTCGTACACTCAATGCGCCTAATTGTTTTGGTCGCGTAGTACACCTCTTATCATCTTTCCTATATTACGCTATTAATTAGTTTAGTACAGCTACTCGACATACGGCGCTTTGTTCGTTTAGTTCAGCCACTCCATACTAGACAGCGCTATTAAATTAAACAGTTTAGTCCAGCTACTCGACACCAGATGGCGCTATTAATTAGTCCAGTTCAGCTACTCGATACAAGATGGCGCATTAAATAAGTTTAGTTCGTCTACTCGATACTGGATGGCGCTGATAGTTAAGCGCAACTACTCGATACTAGCATGGGATACTAGTGAATAAGGCGTTAATGATGAATAACTTATTTCCAGATCGAACATGACTTTAATAGTGTTAATACGAGACCCGCGTGCCGTGATTCGATCTCGTATGACGGACCAATGCAAGCCAAGGACCAACTGCGTGAACGCCGAATCAGTCTGTGAGGAGTTGGTGGCAGACCACATCGCAGCTAGAAGGCTACTCCTCAAATACCCTCGCAGAATCACGTAAGTGTTTCCACGGATGAGTTCTATTTACAGCAATTGCAAACTGATCAAATAGTTTTATTTAGAGTTTCGCATATTTGCACTATCAGGAAGGTGAAATATTTTAACGTGTAGAAACAAATGATAGGGCTGGATGAGATAAATAAATGTTGTGCTTTAAAAATAATGAACTAATAACTTTTAAAAAGTCGCTTAGATTGTTGCGAGAATTCTTTCAGCATCCTACGATTCGAAGAGTTAGTCCTGAACCCCGTCGGCACCGTCCACAATCTCCTCCGATTCCTGAACATGGACATGTTAGAAGCAGCCGAAGAGTTCTTCCAGACGCAGAAAGTGCTCAGTAATAACACCGACTGCTGGTTACCAGCAGCAGAAGCTTTCGATTGGAAGGGGAATATGGACTACAAGCTGGTCGAAGATATACAGGCAAGTTTATTATACGGATATTTGAGGCATGCTTTATGAATTTTAGTGCCCGTGTGGTGCCGGGATAGAATAGCATCACCCCATAACTTCCTGCGGGTGTCGTAAAAGGCGACTAAGGGATAAATGCAGGGAATGGGCAGCAGCGTTCCCTGTGAATGGAAAACTTCTACTGCGCTGACCAACCCACCTGCCAAGCGTGGTGAGTATGGCAATATACCTACCCCCAACTTTGGGAGGCCCATGATGTCCAGCAGTGGACTGTTACGGCTGATGATGATAGTGTCAAACCCTTCCAAGACATCTTGGGATCAATAGTTTGGATAGGACATTGCAGACTGAATCACCTGGGCCCTGTTTTATCAATCTACAAGTTACAAGTGTGTCTATGGTAACTCTATGAACTTAAAAATCTCGACTAGTCTCGACTACAGGAACATTTTACAAGTTAAAGAACAGCACCAAGGACATATTGTATACTATTTAATCTGTGAGCACCAACGAAAAAAGTTATATGAAAAGTTTTTAATCTTTTCATTGATGGCAAAAATTATTTTGGGGGTTTATGATCGTTATGATGGTGATTGTGCGTGATAGGTCGTCATCTCTAAGGTTCTTGGACTTAATATTCAGAGTTAGAGCTCTTTTCAAAAATTATTTTTTTTATACAAAATTAACATTTCAACGATTTTGAACTGTGCGTTGACACTATAAGTTATAAATGTGAACCCATTTCAGTTTTAAACAAGATATACTTCAAGATATTTATCAAAAATAAAACTTGTAATCAAAATCACCTAGGTCCGAAGTCCTGTAAACTTGTAGACCACTTGTAGACATTTTACAGTTGTATTTTCTGTGAACACCTGTAAATATCGTAAAATATCGTAATATTGATTTTAACTTGACGCTATTGTTACTACTATTAAATACCTAGTGACCATAGTTACTACTGGTGCACGTTCAGTGCGACCCGCTAGTATAAATATCATACGGTTTAAAATTTATACTGGCCGTCTGAAAGCACTCCAGGGGTACGTTCAGAGCCGCTCGATCGATCGAAATTTAACCTGGTTAAAAATTATACTGCCCGTTCAGAGACACGTGTCAGACGAAATTTCGACTAGGTTAATTTTTATCCGGCCCGTTCAGAGGCGCACCGGAAGTGAAGTTTTATCTGACAGCGGCTAAACCTAACCTAACCTAGTCGATATTTCGTCTGACTGGTGTCTCTGAACGGGCAGTATAATTTTTAACCAGGTTAAATTTCGATCGATCGAGCGGCTCTGAACTTACCCCTGTATCCATACTTTAGGCGTTGTTCACATTGGACTCCGCGCTACGTACGCGGCGTAGCGCGTGATTGTCTATGTTCCATTGTTTTCACTCCGCGCCGCTCCGCGCGTAGAGCCAGTGTGTCATACCCCGCGTGATTTTCATACAATCCGATGTACTTACAAAGAACGATACCGCTCCGTCGCCCCGCGGTGCAGTGTGATAATGGCCTTAGATAGAGTACATTTATTACAAACAACTTTTTTCGTACAGGAATCAGATATATGTAAGGAAGCCATGGACGTATGGGGCTACAAACCAGCCACCAGCTGGACGCACCAGACCAGCGAAGGTTTCATTCCGATAAGTAACTATGAAATAGGTAACTGAACGAAACGAAACCGAAACACTCTTAGAAAGGGAAGTTGGATTACTTTAGGCTCTTAGTTTTATAAATTGATGTACAGAAAATAATAAATTTAATGACGAATGTATCAACTCAATTATTATAATAATATGGGAATGGGATAGTATTGAAACCTATTTTCACACAAGAAAATCCTGAGATATTGCTTCATTGCTTCCATGCTGGACTGGGAGTGATAGAAAAACCTAGAATGTGCCCGCTGCATCTCCTCCCGTGCATGCTGTAAAAATTAGCTAAGGGAATCGAGGGTTTCAGTGTATTGCAATTTAGGCGATGGGCTGACAACCCGTCACTATAGCAATATATATAATCATCATCTGTTAGCCTTCGAAACTTGTCAGACGTGGCGGAACAACCTATGTTTAGGTCGTTTTTGCTCTGCCTACCCCATTAGGGATACAGGCGTGATTTTATGTATGTATGTATGTAAAATCCTGAGATATTGAAATAAATGTATTGTTATAAAATTAATGATCAATTATGTGTGTATCAAAGATTTAAATAAAGATGAAAACACATATTTATAATAAAATATTATTATTTATCCTAATTTTATAACAAAAATATAATCATTTCAACAATATATAAAATAAATGAGTATATTTTTATGCTTATAATCTTTTATGCATCTGGGATGTAATCACATGAATCAATAAATTGTCCTAGTGTCCTAACCTGCGACCTAGAGATAAAGAGTCCAAGGTTCAGACCACGGGACCGCAGAGGAAGTTCTGCAAAAGTCAAAGTCAAATAATTTATTTCCAAATAGATTCCTAAGAACACTTAGAAAGTCTTGTGACTTGTGTTTAGCGAGTCTGTTACAATAGTACTTACATTACTTTAGAAGCCAAAAATAAAGCAATGTATGGTCGAGTAAATTTGGAAACAAGACCATACATTGTATTTTGGCTGAGATTATTTCTCTCATTTGCGAGGAAACAATAACAATACACTTAAAATAAAATTTAAAATTAGAAAGGCGCCTATGAAAGGAGCACGGCCTTCCTTTTGCTCAAAACAGGATTGACCGCAATGTGTGCCAATTTCTTGCGCTTCACTGAAATACCAGAGACCCATACCTGTTTGACATTAGTATAGTCATCTATGGCAATGTGTTTTTAATAGTATATTTAAATTGATTTTCTGACTAATAATTGGATTTTAATTTTAACTTGGATTTAGCTGGAGCAGCTGAGTTTGAGGCCATAAGACCAGCTTGGTGGTTGGGAAGAGAACCCGCGCTTCTCTGCTTCTTCGTTCACCTCGAAGGGTGTCTTCAACACTTGCAGCAGGAAACGGACCTGGTTACAGAGCAAACAATGTAGGAAAAGATGTACTGTAGTGTAGTGTAGGCTAATTAAGAGGTAAAAGATTCGCTTGATGAGCGACCACCATCCTACCACCTAGATTTTTTAAAGTGAAAACTTCTTGAGCGGCGTTGTGCACTTTTTGGGATGGGTAAAAAATGTTAAACTCGCGTCAGACAAGAGTATCTGACCTCTGTTCACACACAAATTGTATGAAAACAGAGGCCAAGCAAATTGTAAGTGAGCAGAGGTCACCAGATCTTTTATATTAACATATATTAGCTAGCGTAACGGGATTTACCGCGTTTTAGAAACCTACTAGCGTCATCTGTTAAAACATGGAAAGAAAATGAGTTTTCACTTCTGCCGGCATTCCCCGAGTGCAACCCGTTTTTTTTAAACTTATGTGATGATACTTACCTTTTCGAAGTCATTTTTCTCGGCATCAGCGATGGCCTCCTGCATGAGCCAGTTGCGCGGGACGTACACCGGGTTAACTTGAGACATGCGCGAGCGGCGGGTTTCCTCACTCACTGTTTAAAACAATTCAATTAATTATCACTTGCGCGCATATCTTTAGAACGCCTGAAGGGTGGTGAAGTAAATTATCACTTGCGCGCATTTCTTTAGAACGCCTGAAGGGTGGTGAAGTAAATTATCACTTGCGCGCATATCTTTAGAACGCCTGAAGGGTGGTGAAGTAAATTATCACTTGCGCGCATATCTTTAGAACGCCTGAAGGGTGGTGAAGTAAATTATCACTTGCGCGCATATCTTTAGAACGCCTGAAGGGTGGTGAAGTAAATTATCACTTGCGCGCATATCTTTAGAACGCCTGAAGGGTGGTGAAGTAAATTATCACTTGCGCGCATATCTTTAGAACGCCTGAAGGGTGGTGAAGTAAATTATCACTTGCGCGCATATCTTTAGAACGCCTGAAGGGTGGTGAAGTAAATTATCACTTGCGCGCATATCTTTAGAACGCCTGAAGGGTGGTGAAGTAAATTATCACTTGCGCGCATATCTTTATAACGCCTGAAGGGTGGTGAAGTAAATTATCACTTGCGCGCATATCTTTAGAACGCCTGAAGGGTGGTGAAGTAAATTATCACTTGCGCGCATATCTTTAGAACGCCTGAAGGGTGGTGAAGTAAATTATCACTTGCGCGCATATCTTTAGAACGCCTGAAGGGTGGTGAAGTAAATTATCACTTGCGCGCATATCTTTAGAACGCCTGAAGGGTGGTGAAGTACACAAGGCCAGGTACATAAAAAAAATCAGGAGAAATAGTACATTGTTGTCGAGGCATGGAAAACCAGCAATTGACTGACGAGTAGGGATTGAAGTCCGAGCCGCAGGCGAGGACTTCAATAATACGAGTCAGGCAATTGCTATTTCCGCCGAGGCTTACATAGTGCTTTTCTCAAATTAATGCAAGGAAATACATAAATAAAAAATCTATGGCGTACAGCCTCAGTGCTTGGTCAACACATATGCAAATGGTTGTAACTAAACGCAAGTGTACTTAAAAAAAAAGTTTTGGCTTGAAGTCATGGCGTTTTGGACTTTGCGGGAGAGTTTTGGCATGGAGGAATGGCGTTTTGTACTTTGCTGGAGAGTTTTGGCATGGAGGAATGGCGTTTTGTACTTTGCCGGAGCGCTTTGTTGTTCGAAATTTGAAAAAGAGTTCTATGAAAACTTTTATTTGAGAAACCGTAAATGTCAAAGTTTGCGTATTGATTTTGCATAAGGAATAAGACTATTTTCATGCATGTTTGAGAAAATGCTATTTTAATAATGTCCTCAAATGGCTAAAGATCAAAAACTCTTTATATTCTCGATTGACCCTTACAAGTTAACAGAGAATGTTCGTAATAAAGTGGTTAAAACATACCTCCTTCTTTATTAAGCCGATCCTGGTACTTCTTCACCCATTTCTCCCACTTCGTTTCGGCTTCGAGTAGTTTTTTTAGCGACCATTTTGATTCGAGCACCGACTTGTCAAGTAACTGTGTTGCATCCACCTGAAATTATCGATATTTTTTAATATTTCTGTCTTTAGGAAACCATTCTGCATTTCAAAAATTCAAAACTCACTTTAAACCAGTTGATTTAAATAATTATTTATAACCTACGAACAAAAAGGGTATAGAATCCGAACTCTCAAACTAAACTCTCCGAAAAGTGGCCCCAAAACTGAATTGACGTGTGAGTGACACGGAAATATCAAACCAAACGAGTGCGTGCGAGACAGATAGATAGATAGGTGCCGCGCATGCGTATGGCATGAGTTGCACCAAGTGTTATGCAGGAGGGAGTCAAGAATTTATTATGAATAAATAATTTGTTACAATTATGAAATTAATATGACACCTTAGCCAGATATACGAGTATATATCTATATTTTTACATTAAAATAATTTGAAAGAACTTAAAAGTGTTTTTATTTATTTGTATTGTACAAGCATCAGAATAAGGAGCATTGAAATTAGTATTAGGGGCTCTAGGGGCTAAAAATAGGTAGGTGAATAAAAGATGTTTTACATTCCACGGAAAATCACTAGTTTATTAAGTTTGTGCCGATTTGTCGAAAACCAGCGTATAATAAAAATAAGAAAAACATTAAATAGTTTCTTGCAATTTATTTGATCATCGCCTTAAATATTTGACCTTATATAACGTCCAAAAACACTCGGTCCCTTGAGTTTCCTTATAGAAGAATTTACACTTACACTGTAGTAGTACTGTACAAATTAAGCTTTATAAACTGGCTGATTGCTGCTTGTGTAATGCGGACCAAAGAACGTTATTATTACGAAAACAAAATACAATATTATTTCATATTTACTTGTGATAAGTTATCCCGGTTAGCTTTTTACTTTTTTCTTTACGTGTTCTACACCAACCTACTACACAAGTGGTCATTTTTGTAATGATTTATCAATTTTTTCACGAGTTTTACACAAATAAAACGACGCGGGCTTGTGTGACTGACAGCGCGTGACAGACTGAACGACGCAAAAGTTGTAGTTTTTTAACCCCGCCTACAAAGTTGTACTTTTAGTGGAACCTGTTTTGAGCGGAGTTCGGATTCTATACCCTTTTTGTTCGTAGTTTATAACCCAACGATTGCAAAATATTTGTCTTGTCTTGTCTCTCCGGTCTCTCCCACTGAGCTAATGTATGGAGCAGACATCATCCAAGCACTTAATGTCCCATTTAATATGTGTGCATGCACTCATATTCATACTAGTGGTCTGACTCGATATTTGAATAAAAAAGAGTTAAAAAGTTAGAAACATGTCGCACTGGGCATTAATATAAAAATAATAAGTTTTCATAAGTAATATAAACCCTTTAAAATTAAATACGGACGAAATTAGTGCGGACGCCTTATTGAATTATGTGGACATGTCATATGTTCGTGATGGCTGTTCCATATACGCTAGTATAATAGTAGTTCAGTGGTCTCTCCACGTCTCTCTGTCCTGTGCTACTTCCGGCCAGTCCTCAAGAAAATGCATAGCCTACCATTTTTATATTATTTTCGATCTGCCCCCCCGATAGCTCAGTTGGAACGGCATTCCGAAGGTCGCAGGTTCAAACCCTGCCCGCGGCAAATTTTTGATTTCTTATTTCTTTATTTATAGAGTATCTTTGTGTACAAAATATTAAAAGACCAATGATTTCTAGACTAATATGGAATATAGAGGCATTTATTTTTAAGTTACATTTAGTTAGTTAATAAGTACAAATTTATCTGATTTTGAAAGCGAAATTACCTCTGCAAGTTGTCGAAACGTGCTCGTGAAATCTGCCAACGTTTGCTGCATCACTTCAAACAATTCCCGACACAAGAGCGCGTCGCCATCTTGGATCTCATTTAGGCCTAGTTTTAGAAGATAAGCCGATCTGGAAATTAAATAAAATAATTCAGGTCTTTCTAATGTATAATGTTAACGAGGTACGAGTATGTATAAGCCACTTGATGAGTTATTGGCAGATAAAACAAAACTAGCGCATATTGTTATGTACGTATATTCCTAAAACCATGAACTGCCTTTGTAGTCTAGTGGTCTTAGCATTGTTTACAACCGCAATCGTCGCGTCCGAAAGAGGGTAGACCGATATGGTTTCCCTTAGAAGACGTCAACATTTCCATCGCCAGTCTACTCGTGACCATGGAGTTTGAAACAACTCCTAAATATCGAGGTAACAATATTTTATTCAAAATAATAATCTAATTATTCGTGATATTGTACCAAGTTTAATTACGATAATGCAGACTGTGGCACAAACCACATCCGTGCATGCATCTGAGGCTTATAAGAGGGTTTGTGACATCTTGTGGCATCACCAGACAAAAAACAAAACAAACATCCAAAAACCAAAACCATGGAAAATCTTTAAAAAAAAAATAATGAAGAAGTTTTTAGGACATATGATAAGCGTTGATGGAGATGAAGTGTCAGTATACAACGTGTAACAGAAAGAGTATATGCATCGAGAAATGTGTGAATCTACCCATGAAACTAAACAACTTTCCCTGAGAAACATAGGTCGAAAAACGAAAAAAAAAATTGTGACCTTTCATACAAAATGCATCAGCTGATAGCGTATTTAGTATGGGCAGTCAAATTTTTTTTTTCGTATTTCGACCTATTTTTCTTAGGGAAAGTTGTTCAGTTTCATGGGTAGATTCACACATTTCTCGATGCATATACCCTTTCTGTTACATGTTGTATACCTACAAGACTCCCTTCATTACGTATTCCTCTAGTGTTGGTATAACTTGTTTGATCTTCTCGTTTTGTTCTTCCGTCAGTATTGGTTCCAAAGCCTCAGCGAACTTAGCAAGGTTCCATAACATTACCTGAAATAATAATAATAATCTTTTTTTAATGGTAACCAAGCAACAAATACATAGATATTTTTGGTCTGATATTGTTGTAGCTGTTGGTTTTCCTACAAAAAAATAACAAATAAAAAAAAATAACCATACTAATATTAATAAATGTTAATGCAACTTTGTATATCTATACAGGGTGTAAAAAAAGTACTGCGTTCCTTTAAACCACATGTTCTACTCATCTTCATCATCTTCCTAGCCTTTTCTCGTATTTCACGGGGTCGGCTACCTAACATTTCTGACATGTCAACTAATTTACCTGCGGTTAGAAACAACTTACCGTAGGTTGTCTGTTGTACGCATATCTGCCCGCATCGTCCGAGGTGTTGGGCACATAGTGTTCGTAGTAATGGTCTACGAACCCATACGGGCCGTAATCTATGGTCACTCCGAATACGCTCACGTTGTCGGTGTTTAGTACGCCGTGAGTGAAACCGAAACCTGAGATAACGAAACGAAACTGATATAAGATATTTTTTTACTATAAAACAAATCCTTGACAAAAATATAGAAAACGAAATACCGAGAGTAAATAAATTGCTGACCACGGGGTTTGGGGTGTAAATCTACCCATGAAACTGAACAACTTTCCCCAAAGAACGTAGATACATCTAATTTTGCCCTCCCATTCAAAATAATGCTGGACTGGGAGCGATAGAAAAACATAGAATGTGCCAGCTGCATCTCCTCCCGGGCATGCTGTAAAAAACAGCTAAGGGATTTGAGGTTTTCAATGTATTGCAATTTAGGCGATGGGCTGACAACCTGTCACTAAATAAATATACATAATCATCCATCTAAAATAACCCTCAAAACTTGTCAAACGTGGCGCAACGACCTTTATTTAGGTCGTTTTGGCTCTGCCTACCCCATTAGGGATAAAGGCGTGATTTTATGTATGTATGCATTCAAAATAACTCGAGCCGCTGACACCATTTGTATTCGAGAGCCAATTTTTTTTTTTAATATTTCGGCCATGTTCTTTGGAGAAAATTGTTCGGCTTCATACCCTATAGTACGTATAACCCGTGCACATAAAGAAACGATCTATAAATGGCCGGCGTTACTTCCGGTAGTGGCAGCAAATTAGATTGTCGTTAATCAAGTGTAGGTAAAAAATTTTTTAACAATGAAGGGGCAAGGTGGGGGCAAGGTGTGGGCAAGGTAGGGCAAGGCAGAGGCAAGGTGGGGACAATGTGTGGCGAGGTGGGGACAATGTGAAGAAGTATTCGAAGTATTTGACTACCTTGTACACAATTCTTCGGGTATCATTTCGCAGAACTTTGCCTTGCTTATCAGAATTCATCTTTTTCTTTCAGTTTTCATCGTTGGTTTTCATCCAATAACACTTACACGCCAGCCACAATAAACTGATTATTTTTTTTGCTAGCATTACCGCGGTGTGCGAGAATAGACAGATATATGTTAGAGCAAGAGGGAACGACATCCGGTCGCCATTTTAAGATCGTTTCTTTAAACGCACGGCTTATACATACGTACATAAAATCACGCCTTTATCCCTATTGGGGTAGGCAGAGCACAAAGGTCGTTCCGCCACGTCCGACAAGCTTTGAGGGTTATTCCAGATAGATCTGTATATTGCTATAGTGACAGGTTGTCAGCCCATCGCCTAAATTACAATACTAAAACCCTCGAATCCCTTAGCTGATTTTACAGCATGCCCGGGAGGAGATGCAGCTGCCACATTCTATGTTTTTCTTCACTCCCAGTCCAGCATGGAAGATACCCCATAGTTTGGTCGGCTATTTAGATAGGAGTTATGTATGTGTACATTTTTACATGTTACAAGTTAGCAGAGACTCTAATAATTATAATTCACTCACCTTGCCAAGTAGCGACCATGTCTAAGTTCCTGTGTGCCACTTCCGTGTACCATTTCACGATTTTCTCATCTTCTGAACATGCGTAAATTTCAGGGAAGTGATGCTGAAAACAGGGCTTATAATTACATATGATTTTTGAAATTTAACGCAGTAAAACAATTTATATTTTTTTATCAGAAAACTGGGTGCCAATATCGCCAACTGGTATCGATTACCTGAACTAAAGTAAAAGCGCCATCTAGTATCGAGTAGCTGAACTAGAGTAATCGCGCTATCTAGTGTCAAGTAGCAGAACCAAATTATTTAATAGCGCTGTCTAGCAGTGGCGAAGAGTTCATACAAGACGATTCCCGTCGAGTTACCTTTGGAAATCAAGTGACAATATCATACTACCAAAACAATCCAATTACTCACGACGCTAGCTACATTGCATTCCTAAGATCCAATATTATTCATTCACATTGGCTGCTATTACCTCAGGCTCAGGCGCTTCTAACTGCTGTGCTTAGAAAATAGTCGCATCGCATAAAACGACCTCACGTTATGTTATAGAATGAACAGTAGCGCCATCTCTTGACGTACACAAAAATCACGTGGTGCGCGACTCTGTGCGAGCCGGTTGGCATTATTATACCGCGAAAATAGATACTCAATAAGACGCTGAAATTATCAGGAATCATGGAGATAGAAAGCGACGTAATGAGAAGTGTAAAAGAGACGGAAAATTTCACCTGTTATCCTGAATTTGCAGCGTATGAAGTAATGCTAATTGTAAGAATAGGTCGCAAATTACATGTTTTTATTTACATTATGATGACTTTCTTTTTTGCATGGATTGTTTTACGGCTTTTTTTCGCCAAATCTATTTCTGCCATCTTCGTATTCGGTGTGTGGTGGGTGTGTGATTTGTTTTTGTTTGTGCTCGGATTGTGTTTTTTCCAAGCGGTTTTTCTAGTTAGAGTTAGGTAATCAGGTGATTTTTATTCGCGTCCGTTCCGTGTCCGTCGGCTGTGTTGGCTGTTGAGATGGCTGCGCTACTCAGGGTCGAGTGCTGCCTGACCGATCTGTTGCAAGGCAAGTAGGTACGAGGTTTTCTATCCTTAGCTTCGAAAATAAAAAATATTTTACTGAATTGCCTAATTAGGCCGCGCTCGCCCCGAAATACGAATAGACTACCATCAAAAGGACGGTTTCTTTAGTCATTTTCATGTCGCATTGTACGAAAAATATTCTTGGTTAACTGGCAATTGCCAACTTAACAACATGTTTTGTTTTCCCTGTCTCTTATTTTCCGATTCCAGTAGCGTGTGGAGCCAAACTGGTTTCAATGACATTAACAATTTAACAAACTCGGCAAAAAAAACATGTACAGCTTAGGAAGATAAAATGAAAGTTCTGAACTTTTGCTGACGTATAAGTACTTAGATATCATTTTTTGCTCGGTCTTCCCTTTCGATAAAATTCACCCTTCGCCACTGCTGTCTAGTATCGAGTAGCTACACCAAACTTAATAATGGCGCCATCTGACTGCACTAAATTTATTACACATATTTCTAAAACTGTTCTTATCAAGTTCTAATTTACCAAATGAAGTTTAATACACATAGGTAATCTTCTTAATTCGGCAAGCTATAATGCCATTTTTGTGCATAAACTATTTAATTATATTATATTGTAATGTTCCTTCATTTGTATTCAATAAAAACTTACCTTGATGATGAAGTCAACAAGCCTCTTCAACAGTTCTGGTTCTTTTCTCTTCAACAGTATCTCGAAGGAGCCGAGGCGGTACCTGAACAATTGTTTTATTTTTTATTATTTTTACTTTTGGACGGAATAATGCCTTTTCAAAAACTATAATACATCTATAAAATCGGTATTATGATAAAATTATAACAATTAACTTGCCTGTCGTTATAAATTATAATTATAAGCGATATGCAACAAACATACAATGCTATCAATTGGTTGAAGACAACACTTAGAGTCTGTCTAATGAGTCGTTGCACACGGAAATGGCGCTAAATTTAAAAATCTCTAAATGTAAACACAGAAAAACTACAATGAAACTATTTTGATACTTTTATTTTATTCCTATGGAAATATCAAAATAGTTTTTTTGTATAAAAGTACCAAAATAGTTTTATTGTAGTTTTTCTGTGTAAATGTGAAAGATTTTTAAAATTAGCGCCATTACTGTGTGCAACGACTCAAGAGACTCATTAGACAAACTCTAACTAAATCTTAACTAAAATTATTGCCGTCCCTTTCTGTTCTCTCATGATATAAAATTACAGGTATGGACTTATATTAGTACTGCAAATTAATGAAATATACTATTTATAAGTCTGAACTGTATCTAACCGTTGTCAACTGTTCTAATATTAGTTAGGTAGGTTGCGTATTTTGCAACTACAAATTGCCACCAATATTTACCAGGCGGGTGCAAGTCGCATCACTATGGCGGCGCGCTCTTGTTTCGCGTGACCACTGTATGTCTTATCGCGCCAAACCTTGTGGTCGTCGCTCACTGCAAAGTAGCTTATGTTAGTCCTAGGAATAAACTCATAATCATAAAGTACGATTGATTAAAAAACATACTTTATTATACGTAAATTTTTCTTACCTACCAGGGCGGCAGCTCGTGTAGTAGGTATGCCGAGATAGTAACAAGCTTCGGAGGCGATCATCTCCCTGATAGAGGAACGCAGCACCGCGCGCCCATCGCCCATACGCGAGTACGGGGTTTCGCCGGAACCTTTCAGCTGCGGCTGCCAGGACTCACCTTTGCTGAAAAAAAAAAAATACCTTGATGAAATCATAAATGTTTATTTGCTGGAGTTTTAAGAATATTTTTACTGGTGTTAGGTACCAATATTACCATCTAGTATCGAGTAGCTGAACTAAAGTAATAGTGCCATCTAGTATCGAGTAGCTGAACTAAATAAAGTAATAGCGCCATCTCGTATCGAGTAGCTGAACTAAAGTAATGGTGCTCTCGTATCTTAAGTAAATAAAGTAATAGCGCCATCTTGTATCGAGTAGCTGAACTAAACTAGTATCAAGAAGCTAAACTAAATATATTTAGTCTCTATCTCGTATCGAATAGTAAAACTAAATGTAATAATAGCGCCGACTAGTATCAACTATCTGATCTAAACTAGTTAAGGTGGTTCGATGAGCTCCCCAGCGCCCTCCCAAGAAATAAATTTATTGTGTCTCAAATATAAACATAATATTAGTGAATATTTTACATTTTGCGAAAATCTGAAGTAATTCTTCATTTAGTCATCCATCGGGCTTTTGAATTATATAATCCAGCAAGCTTTGAATGTCGACCTTGCTAAAAGTGGCCACTTTTGGCCATATCGACATTCAAAGCTTTGACACTGAGTATAAATAGTTGCCTTATGCATTACGAAATGAAGAATTACTTCCGATTTTCGCAAAACGTTAAATATTCACAAATATGTTTATATTTTAGACGCAATAAATTTATTTCTTGAGAGGGCGCTAGTGAGCTCAACATACCACCTTATTAATAACGTCGCCTGTCCAGATAATCGAATCAATTTGCATTCTGTACCATAATGTAGCTAAACTCGCAAAACGCCACTTCATTCACTAATAAAGCCTTATTCCCAATCATCTTAATTTATAGTGCTGATAATATTAGGAGTGACAATACCTACCTGTTGACGTATTCCCCAAGAATGTGAGCTCTTCCATCACCCAGCTGGTCAGCCCAGAAGCCAAACTGATAGCCACCATACCTGTCAGTAGAAAATAAAACATTTTTAGATGGGGCAGTTAAGAGTGTTGATACCAAGTGGTGGCGTCCTCACTTGTTAAAAAATCATAAGGCAGCCATTACACGGTCAGTCCAGATCACGATCCGATCAAGGTCACGGATCACGCCAGATTGATGGATCTTGGTGTGATTGAAACGACATTAGACGTTCACTCCAGATCACGTCAGTCCACTGCTCGCTACCATATAGTTAACACGCGTTTACAAGTGAAAATGGCTTTCGATAAGAAAAAAGTAGCAATAATTAATCAAAATTATAAATAATAATAATAAAATAATTAAAAAAAAAGTAAATAAATATTTAATTAATAATAAAAATTAATTAAATTACTTAATAATAATTAATATTATTATTATTTTTATGTATTTCTTTATTTTTCTCTTCTTTTGAAGGTATTCACCCATCCCTATAATTATTATTATTTATTAATTTAATTAATTAATTAATTTATAATTATTACTATTTTTTATTAATTTTATTAATTATTTAAATTATTATTATTATTTTTTTCATTCCAGTTAGAATGAAATCTTTTTCAGAAAACATGTCATCGCTATTGTCTGACTCGTCCGACTCCATCGCGGTGCGAACGCTGACTGACGTAAATTGACAAAACTTCACATTACACGGTCAATCTGGATCGCGATCCGTGGATCGCGATCATGGATTTCAAAAAATCTAGATATTTGTGATCCGATGTCGCGATCCGTCATTCCAAGACGTTACACGGTCAATCTGGATCGCGATCAATGATCACGATCACGGATCGCGATCTGGACTGACCGTGTAATGGCTGCCTAACTGGCAAAATATACTTTTTTTAAACCTTGTTCTAGTTATTATTATTGTTAATCTGATGTGTCCCACTGCAGAGCAAAGGCCTCCCTCCCCTTATTCCATTCATCCCAGTCTTGGGCCAAATCTGCCCAGTCGCGGTCGTGGGCATCTATTTCATCTCTCCATCGTTTCCTGGGATGACCTCTTCAAGTGCTTCCTAAATCTGCTCGCTAAGAAGAAGAAGAAGAAGAAGTACTTCCTTAGAATTAGAGCTAATGATTTTTAATGAATTGAGGAGCAAATAGTACCCTGCAGTTACTATCAACATTATTGTTACAAACAGCCATTAAATAATGAAAGCAGCATAATCTGTATGAAATCCTTATTTGGATTACCAAATTGAATGTCTCTAGTTTTTCATGCAATTCTCCGCTTATTTTTTGTTTCTTTTTTATTATTATTCTGTAAATGACTAGATGATTTCATATTCAGCCTTTACTAGGTGGCAACCAGAATCAAGCCCAGAAATAAGCTAGTCTTTTGTATTGTTTTATAAGTGTCTCCTCTACATCTGCAAAGTGTGCATGCAATAAAAAAGTAAATAAAAATAAGCTATTTAAAAAAAACATAACATACAATACAAATAACCATACCTATGTGAAACGGTCAGTCCCCCTTCTGGTAAGCACCTCCCGGCCATGAAGTTGACAAACTCTTCATCCTCGGCCACCTTCGGGTCCAGGCCCAGACAATCCTTCAGGGCATCTTCCGAGCAACACACTAGATGCAACTTGCCTGTTAGTGGCTCTACTGGAACCTGAATGCGGTGAAAGATAATAATTTTTACACATACCTTAACAATAGAATGAAGAATTTAAACAGAACAGTTTAACAAAAAATATCAACAGACTTTGTTAACTTGTTACATCATTTTCTCTACAACCGACACTACGCCTATATAACAAAATAATAAGTATTATTATGAACTTAGTTTTTTAAGAAGAAGAAAAGTAGTCAAATAAATAAATACATATTGTGGACAGATAATTTCCTACATAAAATAAGTGTTGATATGTAAAGGTAAAGTGCATTCCGTACCTTTATCTTGATATCATATCAAAGTTATCTGAAAGGGCTAGCTTATTCTGTTGTAACATGTGTAAAATATTATGAAACAACAATTTCTTACCTTGGAAAAAACTGCGTTTTTCACGGCAACTGGAACGTTATACTCCGGATTATCATCGATAGGAAGTTCAGCGTAGTTCGGAGGACTCTTGAATTTCCATTCCTTAATATCACTTACTAATTTCATGCTGTTAGCAAACTTTAAACGCTGATCGTTGAGTGCCGCCGCGAAAATACCAAATGCTCGCCTCATGAGAGATAATTAAGCTTGAAAGTACTCCGATATAGTCTATAATCGGGAATTATTTGATAGTCATCGCCTTTGATACTTTTCTAGACAAAAATACGAAAACAAATTCACAATAACACCGCAGAGTCCAGTCCAGGTTAATGTAATGTACGGCCATGGATTGCACAGCCAGATATTGAGAAGCCATTGTTATGTACATGAAATACGCGGCTGTGCATTATTGGCCGTGCAATAACTGGTCGGCAATTATCACCCCGTACCAATATTGTACAGACAGTATTTGGAAGCCAAGGAAAGCACGGCCAATATTTCAAGTACATGCCCATGAAATATTAGCCCGTGCTTTCCTTGGCTTCCAAATACTGGCTGTACAATATTGGTACGGGGTGATAATTGCCGACCAGATAATTCGTGTACGTCAGATGAAACTTTACTCCTATTGGTCGACACACATTCTTTTGTTTATGGTCGGAGCCTCGTTTAGACACTAAGTATTGATTCTGCTACTGCTTCAACGCTGCGGGAAGTGCAGCCCCTCCGCCCTAGCGTAACAAAGAGCATCGGGCGGGGCTGCTCTCCCTCCGCGCCTCCGGATTTTTATATACACTCTAGGGGTAAGAGCGGAAAGACCACGTGGAATTCGGGGTTAACAGTTTCGGTTCTGTCACTTTTTTCGCTAACAACTGGCTTGATCTACCAAAACCATCAAAACAAAGCATATAGAGTTTCTTGTCTACGACCGCTTGCTTCCAATGGGCTGGTTGAATTTTGACATGTGACATTGGCTTCCAATTATTGCCTGTACAATACGGGTCGTACATTAACAGTCCGAGCAGATAATTCACGACCAGATAAAGCACAGCCAATAATACGAATCCTTGTCATATAGTACATTTATTATTGGCCGTGAAATATCTGTCCGGGCAAATACTGTACGGCCAATAATACGAAGCCACGGAATGCACAGCCAATAATTCATGTACATGCCTGGTCTCGTAATATCAGGGCGTACCTTATCAACTAGTCAAATCAGCAACTTTTTATGAAATGTCAAAAACGCTTTTTTGTATGAAAATAGTAAATTATGACGTCACATTTTAGTAAATACTGACTAATCAAATCAATAACTTATATACTTTTAATTCGATTATTAAAATCTAAATGTGCATTGTTTTTTTAATGATGAATGAAATCCACAATATTTTTAGCCATTAGTTTTAAGTATAAACGTTTTGAATTTTTTAAGCTACCCAGTCAAGTACCCAATTATCATGGCTGTACATTATTGGTTCCCCGTCAATCAATCAATTTTGACTTTTTACTTTTTAATAAATAGTGCTGCTATGTCTCATTTCTAAAAAGACGACAATAACGTTATCGAAATCCCGAAATACCTAAAAAAAGCCGGGACACGTGGCGTTTTTGCACTGGAGTGCGTTCAGACGACCCAGTATAAATGTTATACCGTACGAGTTTCATACTTCCGGGACGCACTGAACGTGCACTTTAGCCGCTGTCAGATAAAATTTCACTTCCGGTGCGTCTCTGAACGGGCAGGATAAAAATTAACCTGGTCGAAATTTCATCTGACAGGCGCCTCTGAACGGGCAGTATAATTTTTAACCAGGTTAAATTTCGATCGATCGAGCGGCTCTGAACGTACTCCTGCATTTGTATCACAGGCGTTGTTGTGGTCTCTATTCGGTTCGTATCCGTAAAAAAAACTAATTAAAAGAAATAATTAGAGTTTTTTTAAATTATTTAATTAATAAAAAGAAAACAGTTTTATTTCTCCTGTTTATACATGTATTTCAAGTAGAACAGCTGATTTTAAGCGCATAAGCCCATTGTGGTGGTTGAGCAGCAAAGCCTCGTTTCTCCGCTTCTGGTTGAACTTCGTAGGGGTGTCGTAGTACTTCAAGCAGAAACCTGACCTGAAATTACTATAAATGCAGTTTTGAAACGGGATTGGGAAAAAATATATTTTAAGTTGTTTTAACTGTTAGCACCCAGTCAGTACTTACTACTTACCCAGAGTAACACATACTTAAGCTTGGTCCTCCCGAAAAGGGTATTATTCATTATAGGTAAGAAAAAAGCACTGACCTTTCCATAATCATCTTTCTCAGCATCAGCAATAGCTTCCTGAAGAAGCCAATTGCGGGGCACATAAGCTGGGTTCACGCTTAACATGCGCCGGCGACGTTCGTCTTCAAAAAGTCCTTCTGAACTAGGGTCCACTAAAAAAAAAAAACTTCCATACACATCTGTTTTGGATATGTACAAGTTCATAGATAGTCAAGATTTTATATTTTTAAATCTTACCAGCTTCTTTATCCAATCTTTCGCGATATTGGTCGAGCCAGCATCCCCAAGAAGCATGAGAGGACAAGCGCTTCAGAGACCATTTTTCATTCAACTTTGGCTCACTAACCATCTCACAAGGCTCCAACTAATCATGAAATAAATTAGACTCTGAATATGACACCAAGAATATAAACACAAGCTAGATAGTTCTAAAGAGGAACTACTCACTTCAGCCAACTGTCTGAACGAACAAGTAAAGTCAGCTCCTGTTTGCTGCATCATATCTAGCAGCTTCTCTACTAATTGTTCGTCACCCCATCGTTCTTCTTTAAGACCAATCTTCATTAGGAACGTCTCCCTGGAGGTAGGGTAGAGGATGAATAAAGTTTATACCTATTAAACTAACGTACAATAAAAGCTAGTATACTCACAATATTTTATTCTTGCAGTAAGTATCCAAAGTCTTCATAATATGCGACATGTGAACTTGTTGGGCTGAAGTGAGGAGAGGTTTAAAGGCCGTAGCCAGTTGACTTATATTCCAGACAACTACATCAGGCTGTTTTGCCAAAGCGTATCGTCCTTCCCCATCAGAGCAATTAGCAACGTATCCACCATCATATGAATCTACGAATCCAAATGGACCAAAGTCAACCGTTAGACCGAGAAGACTCATGTTGTCAGTGTTCAATAGGCCGTGAGTGAAGCCGAGACCTGAAAAGACTATTGAGTTAGCAAAAATTTTAAGTTATGGAACCAGTCAGTTCCTGCTATTTATTTTCTAGTTTACCTTGCCATTTAGCCACCAAATCCAAAGTGCGATGAGCAATCTCAGAAAACAATCTAATATAGCGATTTTCATCCGTAAGATGAATATCAGGGAAATATTCCTGAAACGTAAAACATCCAACCCATTTATAAGCCACTTTTGAAATCTATCTAGCAGATATGTAGCAAGATACAATATAAAAAACCTTAATGACAAAGTCAGCAAGTTGCTTCAGAACAGCAATTTCCCCACTCCGCGACAGAATCTCAAATGTCCCGAAACGAAACCAGCAAGGAGACAGTCTGAGAATAACAGCTGCTCGTTCGCGACGAGGATTCCCAGTGTAGAACACGTCGCGGACCACTGCTTCTTCACTCACTGTCAAGGAAACAATGTTAAATGTAGAATATTATTTAATACCAAATGTACGAGGTATTCGCATCGTAAGATGGCATGGTCATAATACATGTGGTATGATGGGTATTCGATCATTTTTCTACTAACCAACTAGTCCAGCCGCTCTAGTAGATGGTATGCCAAGAGCATGGCAAGCTTCACTGCAAATCATCTCTCTTATGACTGCTCTAAGCACTGAACGTCCATCGTGGATGCGTGAATATGGTGTCTGTCCAGAACCTTTGAGCTGCAGCTGCCATCTTTCACCAACCCTTAAAATAAAATGCAATAGTATGTTAAAAATTATAGCTGCATTGAACATCTTAATCTAACTTACCGATTAACGTATTCTCCTAAGATGTGTGCTCTGCCATCACCAAGCTGACCGACCCACAAGCCATATTGATGTCCTCCGTATCTGCAAACATTGATGTTACAATTACAATATTTTACAGCAAGTGCCCATAAAGTTATAGAAAGATAACAGGAGTCTGTAGGTACCTTTCTCTCGAAGGAGAAAGGTATCTAGACTCACCACGTTTTTCAATAAAGATTCTCCCATCATCATATTTTATAAATTTACGTGAATTGTGACTACACAAAAGCCATGTACCTATGATGCTTTTAAAACAACGACGTACCGATGGGCTACAGGTAGTGCTCCGTAAGGTAATTTTCTACCAGCAATAAACTCAGCAAACTCTTCCCGATTTGCGATATCAGGATCCATGTCTAAGATATCCTTCAGTGCGTCTTCAGATACACAAACAAGACGAATATTCCTTTCCAAGGGACGAGGGGTTACCTTTAAAAATAATAATTAACCATAGTTAAATATAATACTAATAGATAAGTAGGTATATAACCAGTACATAACTATATTTTACCTCGGAAAAGACAACATTTTTAATATTTGACCGAATTTGATCATGGTTTTCATCAATGGGTAGCAAAATATATTTTGGGTATTGACTAAATCGCCATTCGGTTAGATTTTTCTTTAAAGTAGTAGTTTCTCCTTCCATTTTCATTGTGAAATAAAAGCAGAAAATAATGTAAAGCTATAACAAAATAAAATTGCTGAAAAATTTGAAATGTAGCTTTTTGGCTTGTATCACTTTTTGGTGTCATGTCATCATTTTTATGATGACACTGACATTCGAGTTAGCGAAAATCCGAAGACAAACTCCTTGTACTACGACTTGAAGGTCAGGGTCTCAGAATAAAACCTCCTTGGTTAAGTAGGGCTAAGCAAAGAGCAATAAAGGAGTTCTTATTCTGAGCGTTGGGGCTTGGGGCTAGGGCGTGATAGGCCGATCGTTGGACTTCCTTTTCTTCATTCTTTGTTAGTGCAAGAGAAAGATCGGAAATTCGGGAATATTCCAGCTGGCAAAAGAATTCCGAAGGTGTCCCTTAATAAAAATCCCATCAATTTAATACTTTGTAATTGTAATATGATGAAATACTTTTTCAACATAGATTGCATTGAATACTAATAATATTTGAATTTCATGTGAATACTTTTATTATTCCTCTTCGTAAAGTGTTATGGCCGTTTATGGCAGAAGGAGCGGTCACGAAACACAAGCTCTCTTCTCTTCTGTATGGTAAAAAAAAATAAAGCGCCTGACAAAGAATCATGCGCAAAACCGCCTTTGTATTTCGTGTTGCACGTGTTGCATGTTGGTTGCATGCAGAAGCAGAAGATCGGAGAAGATCCTACATGACATGATGTAATGTTACTATACTAAAAAATATTGGAGCTGTTAAACAGTTATAACGTTATTAATATTGCCATTCGGTAACGATATTTTATTACTTACGTACACGTGTAGCTCAACCCTTATTTTGCGTGTCAAGGTCACGGCTACGCTACCAAATTTTATAATCGTCATAGTTGTAGAGATGGGTAGTGGGTAAAAACCCAAACAATCCACCCGGGTTAAAACCGGGTGATTTGGGTTATTACCCGGTTTTAACCCATTATCACCCGAATTTACGGGTGGAAACGAAAAATAAGTATTAAAGAGCTTCTTTTCGTTAAAGCTCATAGTAAACAATATTTTATAACACATTTGCTCGTAAAGGGTCTCTTATTACACCAATTTCAATATTTTATTGTATCTTATTACGTACTTGTGCGTAATCGTAATGTAAAATGCACGAGTGCTGTAAAACACACGAGTTTTTTTTTATTAGGTAAAACGCACGGTTTATCGAACGGTACTTTTTTAAATCTTAGCAAAGAGTTTTTATGGCAGAAAAGTGGTCAACATTTTATAAATAAAATTAACTTTGGGAGATAAAGTATAATAAAATAAAAATTTAATTCTATAATTTAATTAATTTTTACAATAAATTACAACCATTTATCTGTAACAAAATCAAAAAAATATTAATTTACTTTATTATTAATACTGGCTGGTTTTTGTTTCTTTGTACTATGGCTTAAAAAAGAAAGCGTTGATGCGCGCGCATCATAATTTGTGTACGAGTAAAAATTATTTCGCGCGTTTTTTCTTTTCGCTGTATTGTTTTAATTTTTTAGGTATTTCCTCGCAAATATGTTATAAAACGTCGTACGACATACGTGCGGTTTGATAATTACAGCCTCTGCTTTCTTGTAGTCTTCGCCTATGGCTCGGACTAGCAATATCGCCTCGGCTGCTGTAATGATCAACCCACCGCACTTATATCGTAATGTACTATTACAGCTTCCCATTCCCAAGTATGTATTTCCAATAGGTATTATGAACTTCTATGGCAAGGGGTTAGGGCGGGGCAAGAAGGGTAGTAGGAGTGGCTTTTTTATTCTTGATATAATTACATTACGTGGGTTTATGTTATAGTACGGCGGTTAGCCGAAAAAGCTTGCACTCTCGCGTGATGGGATGAATGGGTCTCAGACTAGTTGTACACATCCTAAGATAACTTTTGAGATATGTTGCCCTGGTGAGTACACTCTATGGGTCTGCAGGCAGGGTCGGTTAGGTTACTATTGGAGCAATTACAGTATTTTAATGATATAGGAGTGGTGCTCGAACAAAGTTTGGAGCACACCCTGGTCAGATTCACATCATGGTGAAAAAAATCCAAAATGGCGGAAAACAAGATGGCCGCCATACAAAATACAAAGTCAGATATCTCCTAAACGAAGAGAGATATATGGAGAGTGCTCGAATAAATGTTATAGGAAATGATAGTGGGTAACTTTCGGTGATCACGAAAATCCAAGATGGCGGATCCAAAATGGCGCCTGATAAAAAAAATGCTCCGATCAGGCTGCAATTTGGTTGTTGAAAGGTTATTGAAGTACTAATTCGATATTTATAGTTCGGTTTTTAAATCCACCGTTTTCCAAGATGGCTGCTATACAACGGTTTTTTGTATCAAGAACTTTAACAGGTCTGGCGTGGAAACAGATGCTCGTGGGAGTGAATAATAATATTCTGTATTTGAATATGTTGTATTATTATTTCTGTGGTCCTCTCCCCCAATACGAGGAACTGTTTACGCGCCAGAATCGATTAAAGTTTCTTTAAATACAACGGTTTTTGTATGGGGAACTTTGATCAGCTCTGGTGCGAGAATATTATGTAGGAGTAGGCAGGTAGATACTACATTTTTTTTGGCTTGTAGAGCTTTTACTTATTTTACGATTTAAGCCCCTTACGAGCAAATATTCTTGCGCCAGAGCTGATCAAAGTTCCCCATATAAAAACCGTTTTATTTAAAGAAACTTTAATCGATTCTGTCACGTAAACAGTTCCTGGGAGAGGACCACAGAAATAATAATACTACACATTCAAATACAGAATTTTACTATTCACTCCCACAACAAGCAACTGTTTCCACGCCAGACCTGATCAAAGTCCTTCATACAAAATACCCTTGTATGGCAGCCATCTTGAAAAACGGTGGATTTGAAAAACGAACTATAAATATCGAATCAGTACTTCAATGACCTCTCACCAGCCAAATTGCAGCCTGATCGGAGCATTTTTTGTATCAGGCGCCATTTTGGATCCGCCATCTTGGATTTTCGTGATCACCGAAAGTTACCGACTATCATTTCCTCTAACATTTATTCGAGCACTCTCCATCTATCTCTCATTGTTTAGGAGATATTTGACTTTTTATTTTGTATGGCGGTCATCTTGTTTTCCGCCATTTTGGATTTTTTTCACCATGATGTGAATCTGACCAGGGTGTGCTCCAAACTTTGTTCGAGCACCACTCCTATATCATTGAAATACTGTAATTGCACCTATAGTAACCTAACCGATCCTGCCTGCAGAACCATAGAGTGTACCCACCAGGGCAACATATCTCAAAAGATACCTTAGGATGTGTACAACTTAGTCTGAGACCAATTCAACCCATCACGCGAAAGTGCAAGCACTATTATGGATTTCCATTATCGAAACTCGGAAAATTGTACAAAATCAACGGAACTTTTAAAATCGAAATTCGGAAAATTAACTAATACACCTACTTTAGTAACTAGGTAATGCGGAATACCTACCTATGCATTCACGTAATTGAATCACTAATGATAATTTTAGCAAAAACTAAATTATTAACAAGATTAAGTTTTCACCCGGTCAGTGGGTGGTTTGGGTGGATTGAAACGGGTGATAATTGGGTTTTAACCCACGCTTGGGTTTTAACCCGGGTGGTTACCCATCTCTACATAGTTGTTATGATCCCCTGTTAGAAGGGATAACTTTAAAATGGCAGGATTATACACGGCGGAACCCCATCCGGAGTGAAATTCGTCAGTTCGGCGACCGCAATTTCATCAAGATTTTCAAGTTCACTCACTTTCCCGTGCCACTTTCTCTTTCTCAATTTCTCACTTTCGAAAAAAATCCAATAGTGTTTTGAGAGGAAAAGACATCTGTGTTATTAAATTATTGTGTGAAGTGATATAATTTGTGAACTCTGCATGGGATCAGTCCCATTATAATTTATGTTTGAAGGATTGTAATTGACGAATATGGTGTATACGGAAGGATATTTGAAGGAAAAGCTGACCAAGGATTTGGACGCCGTTCATGTCGTAAGTACGATCTGTCAAATTCATTGCATCGAGCTGCCGCGTTGTCACTGGGTTTTATTTATGAACAACTGTTTCAAACTGTGATAAGAGTGGTTGTTCTTACGCAATGGGGAGGAAATCCGACCCGGACAAGTTCAGTGTGACGACAGACGGGTTGCTCCCTGGCGTATTCTTTGCTCTGTTTGTGCGATGGTGCGTGGCCGCCTATCCTTATTCTGGGTACAAGTCGCCCCCGATGCACGGTGACTATGAGGCGCAGAGACACTGGCAGGAGATAACGGTGCACACGCCGTTGAAAAATTGGTATCGAAACACGACGCAAAACGACCTCGATTATTGGGGGTTAGATTACCCGCCCCTGACGGCCTATCACAGCTTCCTGATGGGCCTGGTCGCTGATTGGCTGGACCCGGAGTCCGTGCGTCTGTTCGCGTCAAGAGGTTATGAATCAGACACCCATAAGACTTTCATGCGCTGGACAGTTTTCCTGAGTGATGTTTACTTTTTCATCAGTGCCGTTCTGTGTCTGTGCATAGACTTGGAACGCATCAAGCCTAAAGAACTTAGATATGTATTTAAAAGGACTGATATAGCTACAATACTGTTCTTACTCTACCCGGGTATCATTTTGATAGACCATGGCCATTTTCAGTACAATTGTGTATCATTGGGTCTGTTCCTCTGGGCAGCTTTCTTTATAGTTGCTATAGAGAATGATGTTTTAGCTTCAATATTCTTTGTGCTAGCGTTGAACTATAAACAAATGGAGTTGTACCATGCTCTGCCATTTTTCTTTTATTTGTTAAGAAAATGTTTTGTTAACATACCTAATAGGGGTAAATATATGTACATTATTGGTAAATTTAATATGTTAGCCATTGCTGTGATCTCTATGTTTATAATTATCTGGTTCCCGTTTTTAACTTCCATAGAAAATGTAACTCAAGTAGTGCATAGGATATTTCCTCTCAAAAGAGGAGTATTTGAGGATAAAGTGTCTAATGTGTGGTGTTCTGTCAATGTATTTATAAAGCTAAAATCTATTTACACTAATTTAGAAATGGCTAGACTCTGCTTATCGATGACGGCTATAGCCTCCCTGCCATCTTGCTTAGATTTATTCTTCAGAATTAATAAGAAAAAGTTCACTCTCTCTTTAATTAATGTAGCGTTAGCATTTTTCCTATTCTCATTCCACGTTCATGAAAAAACTATTCTTTTAGTTGCTATTCCTGTAGCTTTGCATTTTCCCGAAGATCCATACATGTGTTTCTGGTTCTTATTGGTTTCTAATTTCAGTATGCTGCCATTGCTATTGAAAGATGGACTTATTATACCTTTTGTTATAACGAATCTAATATACATAAGTTTCTACAGCATTGCTCTGAAGATAGCCGAGCCTAACATGGGCTTATTTTCATTCTTCAATGCCAATAGGGTTTATAAAATTATAGAACAGAAAGCACATAAAAAAGAAAGTTCCTTCTCACTAAAGCTATTAAGTCTGAATTTCTTCTTGTCTGTCCTGGGCATGATCTGGCTGACCTGTGCTTCAGTCTACCTGAAACCACCACCAAAATACCCAGATCTGTTCCCTCTTCTAGTATCTGTATATTCCTGTTCTCATTTTATACTATTTTTCTTATACTTCAACTATCAACAACTTATTATGCCAAAGGAAGTACCGACAGTACATAAGTCTAAAACTAAGTAAAGTAGGTTTTGAATAGTAAGTAATCTTTATACTTACAGTAGGTAGTTTATTTGATATTGTTAAAATGATTGAGTTAGTTACTTGGTACAATTTATAAGAAAAAGAAAGTCAGAATGGTTTAGGCATGAAGGTGTTGTGATTGTGATTACAGTCAGTAGGTAATAATCTGATAACAAGGGAATATGAAATATGATCAAATAATTTTATTAATGTGCAAATGATTTTGTATTTAAAATAGTATATTCTAAAGAGAACTTTGCAAGCCAAGGCCCAATCATAAATACTAATGTTAACTGGTTTTGTTCAATAATTCAGTAGTCATTTCATTGCCAACTTAAATGCCTATGTTGTAACTTGTAACTTATCAATTCTAATAAATACATTTCAAAGATTTTTATGATCCAATAATTTGATTTTATTATTTCCTTAACCCATTTAAATGTTTTAAACCAGTTCTATTGTAACTTAAATAAGTTTATGATGGACTGGAAACAATGAAAAACATAGAATGAGCCTGCCAACTACCTACCAACTGTATCCCTTTTGGATACATGTACTTAATAAAACAAACATGCACATCCTATCTGCAATTAAATGCCTCTCATAATTCGTCAGATAAGACGAAACAGGTTGTTAATAAGCTGTTGATGCTCTGCCCATCCCTTCAGGGATTTAGGCGTGATTTCATGTAGTATTCTATATCTATCTCTAGGTTTTGTCATTGAATTCTTAGCACATTATGACTATAACAGTGCAGACATTTTGTATTTGTAATGGTAATTTTTTTACGTGTTTGCTCAGGTCAGGTGTATCAAAATGTTAGTGATGTAATGTGACTTTCAACAGACTCATTCCCCTTTGCTCATATTGATTTTATTTAAATACGAACGAAGATGGAATAAAGAAGAGATATAAATACTAACTAGCCAAGAATGCAGACTATTAAGTAATTCTAGAGCTGATTTATTAGTAATATTCTATTTTAAAATGAAGAAAATGTAAAACAGTAACATCATGTTTAAAAATAGAAAGGCATACTAATGAAGTTAAGCATAACTTACTAATTTAATTTTAAAAATAAAACTTAATAATATTTGAATTATTGTATTACGCGCGTGTAAGAGTCATGTGTTTAAATAAATTATATTTCTATTACATAAACCAGCTATTGAACTTACTCATTTACTTTAACTAATTGACGAATACTAGAAATTATATTGGTAGGGTTGCCACTCTAAACAACGAGCAGAGTTTTATGCCGCTGTTATGATATGAATATTGGTATTCTTAAGCCCAAAACCGAGATGTGCCTATTTAAAAGAACATCGACTACTTCTAAACTATTTGTAGAGAGCGAGCTAGGTATATTCACCAGAGAGGATATTTTTGGGTCAGAATACACGACCCTATCATAGATTTTTCCGGGTCTTCTCCAAGTCCTAGGACATTTGATGCCTTAAAAACTGACATGGCAAAACAGACAGCCTGGTCTACCACCTGTGCAAGCTTACTAGTTGCTACCTATGTTGCTACTATAGCTAATGTAGCCACAACAATCCTCTGCTGAATATAGTTAAGCGAATGCCAAAACGCCACACTCGACTGGCGAGTTTCATTTGCAAAGAATGCTCCTGCCTGTTCCCTGTACACAAACCGCCCTTAGGGGACCCCCTTTGAAGATATGGAGCCGTCGATTTTCGGTGACGGCGGCCGATCTCCTTGAGATCAACCATCTGCGCTTTTTTTAGTGCCCGAGTGTTTGCGCAACATACAAGTGCACTCTCTATTCCTTCAACCCTTCAGCCTCTTATTCTGATGGGATCGGACAAAATGGCTGACACGACCAGAGAGAAATAAGGCGCAGGACCGACTTTTTACAGGCCCATCCGACAGCGTGGATCGTCTTACTTTTCGGTCAATCAGGTGATACACCTAAAATGTCCTAACCAAACTAGAAACAACAACACAAAATTGTTGTCCCCTGCCGGGAAAAATCTATGATAGGGTCGTGTATTCTGACCCAAAAATATCCTCTCTGGTGAATATACCTAGCTCGCTCTCTACAAATAGTTTAGAAGTAGTCGATGTTCTTTTAAATAGGCACATCTCGGTTTTGGGCTTAAGAATACCAATATTCATATCATAACAGCGGCATAAAACTCTGCTCGTTGTTTAGAGTGGCAACCCTACCAATATAATTTCTAGTATTCGTCAATTAGTTAAAGTAAATGAGTAAGTTCAATAGCTGGTTTATGTAATAGAAATATAATTTATTTAAACACATGACTCTTACACGCGCGTAATACAATAATTCAAATATTATTAAGTTTTATTTTTAAAATTAAATTAGTAAGTTATGCTTAACTTCATTAGTATGCCTTTCTATTTTTAAACATGATGTTACTGTTTTACATTTTCTTCATTTTAAAATAGAATATTACTAATAAATCAGCTCTAGAATTACTTAATAGTCTGCATTCTTGGCTAGTTAGTATTTATATCTCTTCTTTATTCCATCTTCGTTCGTATTTAAATAAAATCAATATGAGCAAAGGGGAATGAGTCTGTTGAAAGTCACATTACATCACTAACATTTTGATACACCTGACCTGAGCAAACACGGT
>JARACY010003518.1:0-32660 GCA_029255725.1 Scrobipalpa atriplicella | reverse complement strand
ATTTTCACGATTGATAAGATACTTAGCAGCGATATTTTGTCCAACAGTGCCGAAAAACGCAGCCTTTACAAGCAAGGCGAAGAACTATACCTATCGGCCTTGAAGCTACTCGGCCCCAGAGAAAGTTGTGGCGCGGTATCAGTATGGGATTTAGTCAGTTGGGAGTTGTCCTGCCATCTATACACGCGCGCCGCACTGCTGCAAGACACACAACCCTACGCAGTACGTATACACACACACACACACACACCCACACACACATACACACACACACACACACACACACACATACACACACACACACACATTCTACATAGCCCTAGAGAAAGTTGAGAAGTCGCTGCCGCTCCCTAGCTTTTACTCTTCTGTCTATATCACACGCCTCAACTTATACTCAAACTTAACACCTACGTTGTATCATTTCCATTTTACTTGTGTACAATACATATTATACACGCCTTTATCCCTAACGTGCTCAATAAACAGCTGTTTATAAATCGACGTTTTTCCTTCGCAGGGCGTGACAGAAGTCGCGGAAGCCTTCAAGCACGCTTTGAAATACTGCCTGCTGAGTCCCGGCCCCAGGCAATATTTGTACCAGTTCCGAGCTGCCATGATCTACCACAGACTAGGCTCGCTCTACCATTCACAGTACAGGTAGGTCAATAACCTTAGATAGATGATTACTAGGCCGTTGATCCTCTGACGACCCCATAAGGTGACTAAAATGTTGAAGCACGCTCTGAAATACTGCTTCCTGAGTCCCGGACCCAGGTAATATCTGTACCAGTTCCGAGCCGCCATGATCTACCACAGACTAGGCTCGCTCCACGCTCGCTCTACCATTCACAGTACAGGTAGGTCACACTTCAGCAGCTAGTATAGGGCTGGGGACTTTAATCGGCGAACTCGGATAAAAACCTTAAAAATATTGCATTTTTCAAAAGAAGGAAAAAAAATACTGGCACAAGAGCGTAAGAGATTCCACCTAAGGTCTCACGGTGTGCAACGCGCTCTGCAATTTCACTTGGATCTAGTGGGATAGTAATAGGCTACGGTACTGCTTGCTATCAGGTGGGCCGTATGCTTAGTTGCCATGCCAATGTCACTATATAACATTAAAAAAACTGCGAGTGACAACTCAAAAAAGTTACGATTACGAGCAAAGCAAGCCATATTTTAGGAAAAATAATCAATACGTTATCCAAAAGAGGCTAGTGCGATATCTGAAGAAAATTTAAATTTTACGTTATTGGAGCGAAGCGAGCGCAACGTTCCATGAAAATTTAATTAATACGTTATGCGAATGGAGTGAGCGCATTATATCCCCAAAACTAAAGCAGATCAATTATGCGAGCGGAGCGAGCGCAGGATTTTACAAAAATAGATAGGATCTCTCCTGATTTGGAGCGATCAGACCAACACGACTGATTTTATTATTATTCAAACCTGTATTTTCCCTGAAGGATAACCCAAGAGGACGGTCCGAAGCGGCGCACGCTGCTGAACGCGACGCGCACCAACTACTCGCAAGCCGCGAACATGTTCGCGCTGTTGGAGGACGCGGGCATGTTCCTCACCGTGCAGCTGGAGCATGTGGCTGTACTAGAGACACAGGCTATTGGTGAGTTTTTTTTTATAAAGATGATTCATTTGTTCCAGCAATCTTCATATCTTCGCTACAAAAACATAAATATGCGAGAACGATTGAGGTATATTATTGTAACGCGAGCGTAGCAAGCGCATGATATCACATTTTTGACCGAGGCAGGTGTATCAACAATAATTATATGGCGAGCACGGCGAGCGAAAGATTTCACGTTTTTGACTGAGGTAGGTGTATTAACAATAATTAAAAGACGAGCGTGGTGAGCGAGAGATTTCTCGTTATTGACCGGGGTAGGTGTATTAACTTTTATGGCGAGACGCTAACGATCGAGAAAGGTGTGTTAACTCATATGACAAAGGTAACGAGCGCAAGATTTTACATTAGTGAACTATTTTCCTCTCTATTTTACCTTGTATTATTGTTTATATCAGTTTAGTTTATAAGGTAAAGTTGTATATATCATCATAATTGCATTATTTCTCTCACAGTGACACCAAACCTTAAGTTGAAGTCCCTTCAATCAGCCATCCAACTTCTCCGCCAATGCCACTCCATCATGAAGCTGATGAAGGAAAGGGACCCCGACGAGCAGAAGGAGCACACCAAACCAGACGAACAAGATGAGAAGGCCATCAAAAGCGAACACAGCTTACTCGCCCTTTACGAAAATCGCCTACATTTCATACTTAGAAGCATTATCCAGTACTGCAAGTCCAAGTCTAATAAAGATTACGAGAAAATCACAGAGCAGTACAAGAAATTGTACAGTGTGAGTTTGAGGATTAAAAAAAGCGATGACGTCACGGAGTATGCGGGTAGTATTTGCGATGTGTTGGTTAGTATGGACGATGTTAGTAAAGAGTTTGAATAAATTATAATATAAGGCAATTATTGTAGAATAAGAGACGCATGCGGATGTGTATTGTGTATTGCCAATTTCAGTCTCTTGTATGGAAAAATATTTCTTGATCACACGATCACTTAAATTATGACAATGAGTTTTAAAACAAAAAACGACGAGGCAGACTTTTTCATGTACCATGATGTACCTTTACCTACAGAGAAATGTTCTTGACATAAATGAATTTTCTCCCGTTTGCTAGGGAATAGCCACAGAATATATACACACATTCATACATATAATCACGCCTTTATCCCTAATGGGGTAGGCAGTGCGTAAACAACCTAAACATAGGTCGTTCCGCCACGTCTGACAAATTTTGAACACACAATATATAATAGGAATATATTCATTATTTAAAATATGAAACCGTACATTCACTCTTTTCGATCCTCAAGTTCGCAGCGGCCGGCAATTTCTCCAAACGACAAGGCCTCTACACTTTTAGGTGTTTTTAAGTATATTATTTTTTTAAAGGCCGAATGCGCAAATAAAAAAGCGCCATTCTAATTTTACAATATTATGGAAGAATTGCAAGTTTAATTTTTAAGTATATTGTTATTGTTTCCTCGCAAATGAGAGAAAAGTACTGTAATAATCTCATAGCAATGTATGGTCTCCAAAACTGGACCATACATTGCTTTATTTTCGGCCTCTAAAGTAATATACTATTATAACAAAAGACTGAATTGTACTAAGTTAAAAATATCACATGTATTTAGTCCTTGCTTTGTAATATCAACCATGTATTAGTATATTAGGCAACGAGGGAATAAAGCAGTGTCTAACGTCACGGGCAGCATATTGAATCCTGAGCGGAATGAAGGATTCTAGGATTAATTCCCGAGCGCAGCGAGGGAATTAAATCTTTAATTCCTGAGCGAAGCGAGGGAATTATGACAAGAATCCTGAATGTAGCGAGGGATTCAAGTCTGCCCAAGGCGAAGACACATTTATTCCCGAGGAGCATACTATATTTTACACACCTACTGCACAGATTACTTAGACGGTGGCAGGCGTCTGTAAGATAATAAAGCTCAGAAATATACCTAATCATGTAATATTGATACATAAATAAATATTGAAAACATACCAGAAGCAACAGATCCGAAAGTCAATTCACACTCACTGAACTACACTTCACGTTCACAATCCACTACCTACGTATTTTTCCAAAAAACGAATTGATCGTATTTAACATATTCAACATAAATAACAAAATACGATAAAATACTAGTCACAATGTCTTCTGGAGTCAAAATATTAATTTCACTCGACAATTTACGAAATGGAAGTAATAATCAATGAGAGAAAAACTTTTGCAAAATCAAACCGCGTTTTCTTTTTTTTAGTTTCTTTTTTTTATACAAAGCAAAGAGCACATACAGATAACTAGTCATACAGCCTTTTTACACTCGCCGGGAGGCGCAGAAGGCGAGTGTGGCAACAGTTTTAATACACACACAGCCATATTTTTTTTTTCTGAAAATTATTTTCTTAGTAGTTCACATGACATTCCAAATTCAAATCACATAATAACCCTTGGGCTATTAAGGATTTCCATACAACTTTAAATCCCTTGGGATTATTTTCTTGCTTTAAACGCAAGTTCCTTGATACATTATGTTGATATAATAATGCAGAGGTGTGTAAAAAATATTAAGTTTCTAAGAATACAGTTATATGTCTAAGACTTGCGATTTTCAATTTAATTTTACAGTTGTAACTATCACCAGGAGATTATTTCAGGAGATGATTAAAAAAATGACTTACCCACCCATACAAAATGATCACCCCGATTAGAGAATTTGTATGGAAAAGCATTTTGATTTTCATTTCCTGAAATAAAAACCTGGTGATAGTTGTTCAGTTTTGTCGACTGAGCAACCCCTATCAGTTTGCAGGACGCTGTCCCTCACACCCGTTATATTAATACACACGACTTCACACAAGTATGGCTAAGCTGTAGTCGTGCTAGACTAGACTAGACTAGACTAGACTCTAGACTAGACTAGACTAGTCTCGTGACACTTGGTTGGGACCCGTTCACATCATGACTTAACTGTACATACTAGATTTTTGAAATGGATTATAGGTAATAAGTTCGTCTATTCTTCCGTCCCTTTCTTTTCGCTCAATCAAGATATAAAATTATAGGTATGGTCTAATTTTAGTTAGATCGTGTTTCCATCAAAGTTGTGACTAGCAGACCGACTTCTGATTTCAACTCCATTTCTAACTAATATTCTCTGTTCTCTACCCAATACATCAGCTGTTTATTCAGAACTTGAACAAAAGTGTGCCATAGTGCATAAAAAGGCACCTTAGATGCACCTCACGCGTTGGACATCTAAACTAGAGTGCGTGGACTGCAGAAGAATTTTTATTTCCTATTTTATTCCAAGGGCCTTATGACCTACTATTTGTTGTGGAACCTTGGCCTAGATAGGATTAAATTCCTTGTAACCATTTTAATTCTATTATTTTTTAATTTAAAATGTGGTATTTAACAAGAATTCGGAAGGAAGTTTTTTAATAATTAGATTCGATTTTATTTAACTCATCATTAAATTTCGAGAGAGGTCAGTGTCAAGGCGAGTGAGTCACACTCGTTAGAAGGATTCCCATAACCATAAACACGTATAAATGTTAGCTATGCGTTTTGCAATTAAAATACGTTTTGATTAGGACATCCAGACCTCACAGACTCACAGACTAGACTAGACCAAAAGAAACTTTGGATGGGCGTCGTGAAAGTGGACAAAGATTAGAAGATAACTATACCAGTGGAAAGATGCTGGAAGATCGGGAAACGTAGGTATGCACTTAAAAAGCCCGAAAAGTTTAGGCAGAAGAATTAAGTAAATATTAGTACCAGACATATATGATGACAGCATACCCTAAACTGACAGGGATTGCTAAGTCAACGAAACTGATCAACATTCACCAGGAAATTCTTTCAGGGAATGAAAAAAAAAAGAAAATTCCCATTCAAAATTAAAATCATGTCCAATTAAACATATTTCCGAAAATGATTGATGATGCAGACTATGATGGAGCGGATAGATCATGAATGTTATTAAAGAAACGACCAAGAAAGAGAGAGAGAAGAAAAGAGCGTAATTTTTTGCCAACCCCGTAAATAGAATGAATCACTTGCGTCTCGTTTAAAAAAATCTCTTTGTTATTCATGATACATCATGATGATCAGACTAAAATAAATTGGAGTTTAGTTCGAAATACAATTCTTGTTGTTTTATTTTCATGGTCACGTTTCGTAAGATTCGTCAAGTTGGTATCGAAACAGAAATTGTATATATTTTAAGTATGTTTGGACATTTAGCTAGTGCTAATATTAGTTTTAAAATCAAAAACTTTTAACAAGTTTAGTTACTGGCCCAGGGCCCTCAGTTTCAGGGGGGCCCCGAAAGGCTGACGAGGTCCGCCCTGGGTACCAAACACCAAATGCTGACATGACAACTCACGCAGCTTAGTAGTTGTCAACAGGTATATTTCGCGCTCGCTTCGCTCGCGATACATTTCTACATTGCCACTTTACTTGATCTAAAAGTTTTGTCGCCGACTTGGCCTATTTGGAATTTGTCATGATGTGCCAACGGAGGGTGTGTACTTCGCTTTTAAAACTTTTAAAAGGGCCCCAAAGTCTTGTGTACCCCAGGGCTCCAGCACAGTTTAAGACGGCTCTGGGTACTATGCAAATTATTAAAGTCGTTCGATATATCTACCTGCCTATTTGGTAACATTTTCGACTGTAATTACAAAAACTATATGTTTCCTTGTATTTAACTAACTACGCAGACTTTGGCCTTCGAATCGCGAAATTTTTGCTCTTTATGTTTAAATGTAAGTACCAATTGCATAATTTTATGATAATTATGCTAATCTTGTACGCCCAAGATATCGCTGAAAGGATGAAGCGAAAAACCTGAAAGAGCTGAAAGTGTCCGACTGGTTCCTATTAAATTACAAAAATATCAGGGTATAAACATGTAGTTTTTTTTGTTGCATATACTTAATTTTTTATGAGTAGGTATAAAATTTGTTCTAAAAAATAAGATAAGACAAACGTACATCTAATCTTTGACGTTGTCATGAGCTTATGTTTTTAACATAAAAAACACGGAAGCTAACTTCAAGATTTCATTGTTATTGTTAACCGATTTTGTCTTGATAGCAAAGTCAAAAAGATCAATAATATTTTGTACATATTATTTATTACCTATTAACTTATTTGACTGATCTACTTAGAAACAATTTAAAAATTTTACTGAGTAAGTAGCTATATAACTAATGAATATATTTTTTTTATTACCTACGTTAATTTTATGGGTAGTTTTCAGGAACAGTTTGTGAGTTGTCTGAATTAAAAAAAATATGTGTTCAAGTTAAATTAATCTCTAGAACTTGTACTAAGTATATTTGTGACTTTATGCCCTATATAAAGTTACACAGTACAATGCGTGTGTTTGAACTTAGTACCTACTTAGGTACTTACATTTCCAACTAGGACCTAAGCAATAAGCCGAACAGGTTTTGGATATCTAGTCATTCAACACTACAGTACATACAGTAGGTACTGTAACTATAATGCTCTAACTCAACTCAGTCAATATCTGAACGCAGAGAGAGAAGGACGCGCGCGCGCCTCCCGACACATTTTCAAATAAAGAACGCAGTGAAAAACAATAAGTTCGGTATTCAAAATACAAATTGTGAAATGAACATTGGATTCTAACGGATAACAAAGCAATTGAGTACGTATTTTGGAGTTTTATTGTAGTTTTAGCTTATGTTTTGGTTTGTTGTAAATAGGGCGATCTAATTTGGTAGAGTTCAGTGTCGTGTGTGGAAGTAAGTGTCGGATGTGATCGTATGGAATGATATTAGAACACGCAGTACAATTTAATGGTAGAGTAATTAAAAAAACTTAAAGAAAAGGAATATTGGACATGAAAATGTAGAGTAAGGAAAATACGTAGTCGTTAACTTGTATGTAATTCAATGGGTCCGATTCGTAACCATCCCGACTTAACTAAATCTCAACTAAAATTATTGCCACCCCGTTCTGTTCTTTCATGATAGAAAGTGACAGGTATGGACTTATATTAGTTAAGTCGCGTATTTTGCAACCACGAATTGCTACCAATGTTATCTCTGATAATTTAAAAACTTTCAAAACTAATCTAATCTAAAAACTGCATGCAAAATGTGCATAATTTTGCACGTTAACTACTTAATAATTAAGATCAATTTAACAAAATAATTAGCACCTTAATCTCATATGCAGAAACAATTTATATTATTTAAGAAATTAAAATAAGAATAAAATAAAAATCTATAAATCTTATCGTGTTTACTTTACATAAAAATGAGATAGAAATATATATTAGGTAATTATTATCTAATCGTATTAGTAGATTCATATTTTAAAAGTGACGAAAATAATCAACTTTGTAATATTTTGATATGATATGAAAAAAATACGTTGTAATATTCTTTTATACAAAAAACTTTAAATAATACTTACAAAGCTACGCAAAAACGTTACTTCGATTAGTACCTAAGTTGCGAATATCTTTATCTTCTAGTCTTAGCTAGTTATAGTATGGCTGGTGAACTAGGTAACTAACTAGTAATATTATAGGCTAAACTAGAAATTATAATCAAGGTTAAAAAAACCTAACGGCATTTTTGTTTTGATCTACTTTGGCAATGTTCATAATTATAACGGTACAAGCAATATAATTGTAGGAATGCAATACAAATTTAACCTTGTAGATCTTTACAAGTTAAATTGCTTAGGTACCTACTAGTTACATTTAAGTGTCCCCCTAAGTATAATTGAAGGTTAGAATATATTACACAATTTGGAAAACGTAGTGGCATAGCATTTTATACTATTAAATAGTTATAATTATGATGATCTTAGTCAATTAACTACACATAAATATCATAAAATTTGTAAAACGTTTTTATTGTGAAGATATTAGACAAACAAACATTTACATATAAGAATACAATTAATTATTTGATTATTCTGGTCCGGTCCGGCCCCACTCGGAGAAAGTAAATTTAAATATTTTTGGATCAATAAAATAATAGTTAAACAGTATTTATAATTTGATTATAGTAGGTATAAACTTTGTAATTGGGAGTAAAAATCACATTATAAAGATCACGTCATACTATTAATTACGACTTACAAATATTTTAAAGTTAAAATTTGGAAATCAGATAATTTTCCATGGTAATAAGCATTTGGTGCTTATGCTCTATGCTTGGGCATATTAATACCCTCAGCAGCAGGCTACTATAGAAATCATAGAATCTTTAAAATCTGTACCCACTAAAACCAAGCTGATGTAAAAAATAGAACCCTTCCTTGACAGTCGGGTAAAAAGCAGACACAAGGACTTTGACTTTGGCATTGACACAAATATTATTTCCATGAGCTTTTGCCTGTGGCTGTGTCTTTATTATGGTTGCGAAAAAGTGGTTTCATTCCATTGCTAAATATCCGGCGGTGCCAGTCATCCTAAAGATTAAAAAACATCTTTTAGTTGCTAAGCTAGTTATAAACTAAACAAAGGTAGTATTCGCGTTTTACCGTTCCACGTCAAGAAAGCCATATTCCGTCGTCATGTGGGAAATGTGGGAATGCCACAGTGCCTTCTAGACATATTCTAAGCTTGGTTGCTTTTACATTTACCCCAGAGACAAGCAAGAACAAAAAACTTCAAAAACTAGTATAATGATTTTTTCTGAGGTTCTCACAAAAACACGGCCAAATAACAATTGTTTAATGGAATAGTTTGATAACATTCGCCCTTTTTTACCCTAATTAGAAGTTATTGACATGAATGAGTTAAACGGAAGAAATCATGGAAACTGACATACATAGGGTTATGTTTACATTGATATGCTGATGATTCAGTTGTAGACAAATAATTACATACTCTACACGTCCTCTACTTCGTCAATCTTAACACTGACCTGTTATTATAAATAAAAATGAAAATGCATCAAGAGAGTGTAAGTATATGACATGACATTCCTATGACGCACGTTAGGTATTTATTAGTTATTTGTGTTACATGGGGCCAAAACAAAATTTTGTTCCTCGAAGGTGTGATTTTGAATTCAGAGCGAAGCAATCAGAGAGGAGAAACAGAAATGCTCATGGAAACTAACATTTATTTTGCGTCCGCTATCTCCTAACGCTAATTAACCTTTTTCGAACAGGTGTGATGAAAAGATGATTATTACTCTTCTTTACCTAATTAAGTTAAAAGTCCTTGGGTTATTCTTTTTGAAAAATGTCTGACCGGGTAGCAGTGCAATGCCCTCCTTGCATTGAAAATTTGAAATTGTAATGTGACAAGTCGCGGGGTCAGGTAGCGGTGCATTGCATATAAAGGGCATCAATGAAGTGATAATATATAAGTACAATATGGCCATACTCACTGATGTTTTTGTGAGCACAAAGCACAAACAAAACACTCTATCGAATTTACGGTGTAGGTTCTGGAGGATAACATTTTTTAAACTAATTTTAAATTTATCTACTAGGAGTAGGTAAGTTTTAAAATAAGTTTGTAAACCTGTCACTTTATGTACCATAGGTATACATTATAATTTAATAAAATGAGAGCATGTTTGGTGGTATCGTTTCAAACTGGTTTTGACGTCACAAAGACAGCTCTCTGTTTTCTATCTCTATTCTTGCTCTAAAAGGTGTAAGCCAGAATCAACAACAAATATCAAGTTCTATTGTTACCATAATCTTTGGTAAGTTAGGTAGGTAATCTCTGAATTCTCCCCTAAACTAATTATACCAGCAAAAGTAATTTTTCTCAATGACATCTTCGTTCGATTTCGAAACGCCATGCTTGGCTTGACTAAACGAAACAAAGATCTTTTGAAACAGGACGTTAAGCTGCTATATTTAGTACCTACGTCAAGGCTTTAAATGAAGTGGGCGAGGGCGTGGGAGAACTGTCAATAGTAAGAGTAAAATTATATAAAAAAATCGTTATCTGAACTTATTTTCTAAAAATATCTGAAATTATTAACAACATTACGTACAGAGCTACATTTTGTGTGAAAGTAGTATGGCGGTCCTGCCGGATGATGTCACATGAGTTCGGATCTCTCTTTTTAACCGAAGACTTTAAAGCATTATTTTTATAACTCGTAAAGTAAATTATAGTATGGGTATTTTGCGAAATTCTTTTACATTTATTTTTGTATGGTGGGTGTAACTATTCCTTTTTTTGCCACGTTCATTGACAGCCTTGACGTACTGTATGGTATTGTCTACTTGGCCTTCATGTCATGCTTTCATGCCAAGACTCGATTCTTTCAGCGGGATTCATATTCTAAGTGGTCAATTGGTCATGTTTTCGAAACGGACGTTCCGCTTGAGAGACAGACGAGTTAAGTAAAACTACTTACCTATTTAAGAAACTGCAGATTTAATTTCAGTGTATAAATGAAAAAAAAAACACACCTAACTTATTTGCGATATTCTATTATCATTTGATAATGGGCGATTGTTTAGATTTGGCTTACAGGTATTCATTTCTGATCCGGCAAATAGTAGGTAGGTACCTACACGCAAAGTATGGAGCTGAGGCAAATTCTTGACACAAATGCGTCTAAATCTTGGCTCTTTTTCACGTAGATACACAATATAAGTATGATTATAGTGCTGGTGTGGAGATAGAGACGCCAAGCCGAGAGCATGGCTACTTTCCAACTAGCCAAATCAGCAACTTTTTATGAAATGTCAAAAACGCTTTTTTGTATGAAAATAGTGAGTTATGACGTCACATTTTAGTAAATATTGACTACTCAAATCAATAACTTATATACTTTTAACTCGATTGTTAAAATCGAAATGTGCATTTTTTTTTAAATGATGAATGAAATCCACAATATTTTTAGCCATCAGTTTTAAGTATAAACGTTTTGAATTTTTTAAGCTACCCAGTCAAGTACCCAATTGGAGCCAAAGTACGAATTTTCTGGAATATGGTAATTTGTTTTATTAGTTTACTACAACGACAACGAAGTATGCAAATAAACGTAGACGGTATTTAACATAAGTAGGTAGGTACTACAATGTGTTAAAATGTTATTTGGCAATTTTATTAGTGTTAAGTCAGTTTTCGAAACGTGTAAATCTATATCCGTTATCGTATCCGAATAGATTTTGTAATTTAATTTCAGAATTTGTATATCAGTTTCAGAATAGATTTTATCGTAAATTTTATTACCACGAACCTGAAAATAGCAAAGCACGAAAAAAATGCACGAAAAATATAGTACCTACTGTAACTACTTTCAAAATAGGTACAGTCAGCAAAGGAGATATCTGTGCAGGGCCGTTCAAAATGGATGAAGTTATTTCTTTAGGTTATTAATGATTTGTCATAAAAATTCGTATATTTTTGTACAATTTATTTACTACAACAAATATACGAAATTTCATGAATATCAATGAATACTTTCCTGAATACGTTCCGATTCGAGCGGCCCTGCGCAGAAATCGCCTTTGCTGACTGTACATGCTTCTTCTGGTCGTGTGGGTTTCGAGACGATCGACCCGATGAACCATGGTGTCAGAGTTTTTAACATGGTACATAAATTATAACTAGATTTTTATATTAGTAATATCCAATTTATAATCTGGTAGACTTCGCCTAGACATCGAGCCTTAGATTAATTCCTAATCGTTTTCAATAAAATTAATTATATTGTCAGACATTCATCTACCAATTAAGATAATATTCCTCACTTAAAATGAAATAGCTATTTAAATAATAACCTATATTATAGCTATTATTTTGATAACTGCATCAATTATGATGATTCGTATTTTCCTCATAAAAAAACGTAATAAATTTAAATGTAGTTTCCTTGATAAAAACGCATCATTATGTGTCACAAAATCTTCATAAGTGTACAAAATTATGTATTATAAAGGTGAGCAACATCTTGGCCGTGAATTTATTAAGGAAACACGAAAATTGTCACAAAGACCTAGGTCACATGATAATTTAGCTTACCTAGGTAGATCGCTTATCATAAAACCCATTATAAATGAGAGGTCAGCTTTTATTCTTTTAATCTAGCTTTTATTTATTTATTATATTATATGGCATTATTTGCTGCGAGGTCCAGAGGACAGGTGCAGCAGCCGGTTTTTGTTGCACTCTTAGCACCGCCCGGGGGTCACGTGTAGGGTTTTTAAGGTAGTTCCTACGGACGTGGAGCAACATCGACCAGTAACGACCACTATTAGAAACAGTGACCGGGACCGACGGCTTAACGAGCCCTCCGAAGCACGGAATCCGTTTTTTTTTTCCAGACAAGCAGGTGGATTCAGCCTGCATTGTCCTAACCAAACTGGGAAAATCTCACAAAGTGATAAATAGACAAATATCAACTTTGTGTTCCCCCCTGGGAATCGAACCCAGGACCTCCGGATCGTGAGCCCATGGCTCAGGCCACTAGACTACGGAGGCAGTTTTAATCTAGCTAAATGTGATTTATAAAGAGAAAGGTCTCTAGCTTCTGCGCGTGGAACGTAGTTATCTATGATCTTCATAGTTTTAACAAAAACGTAATGTAGAGTTCTTTGTCTGCTTTTATTTTGATTTACACTTACTAGGAAGTTGTTTATAAATTTTAGATGCTAAAATTGACATTTTGAAATGTCATTCGTCATAAAATTTAAAAAAATGCTAATAATTAGTGATTATTTATACTAGCCTTAGACCAACACGGCCTTCCGGGACGGAACGGAAGGCTCTAAGCTAAGATACTAGCAGACAAATATAGATTATGGATTACCCACATTGATATATCGATACGTTTTACAATTTTCCATTACCTACCCATTGATGTTAGTAAGTTTTAAATATAGGTATGTCAGCACAATCATATTTTTTATTTTTTTTCATATCAGGATAGATTAGATTTTTAATTTTCAAGTTTTGAGGGGATTTCTTCAATCTTTTCATTTGATATACCTAGTTACAAGAGCAGTTTTTATCTTAAAAAAAAAAAACTTTCGGATTTATATCTTTGATTTAGCCCTTCGGCCGTTCAGGAAACCGGAGTTTGGAAACCAGTTTCCTAAAAGGCTTTCTTTATCTCCGTACGTAACTGGTTTCTAGGCCCGTATTTATAATCAGCTCTCAAGAGTGACAGCGAGTTTGAGTTCGTATCAGAAATGTCATTCCAGTACAAAATTACATGTCAAATCTGCACTCAATATTGCTCTCAATCTTGAGATCGGTTTATAAATACGAGCCTTAGTGTTCCGTTAGTTTCTTTTGTATTTTATCTTAGTTTCAGATATTTATGTCGAACTGATTGTCTTGCTTTTCGGACTGCAGTGCCATCTGATATAATATATCGTATATACGATTAGATAATATTTTTCCACAAGTGAAAAGTAGCTGGTGAACGATTTTTTCAATTTATTCCAGTGGTTAATGAGTTTATTGGTAACAAACATAACAATCATCCAAAGTTTTCCTTTGAAGAATATTAGTTTAGTTAACAATCAAACATACAAGGTTTACCTTTGTATAATATTAGTGTAGTGTAGGTACATAATAAGTATGTAATTAAGTATTGAATGGATATCATGCCCTAGACTAGTTGTTCTTATTTAGTGGAAATGTTGTATTTCCCTTGTTTATTATTTGATATTAACCTATTCTTTGAATTCATTAAGCAAAAAGTATAACGGCGCCATAGTAATATTTAAGTACTTGTTATTCTGGGTGTAAGGGACAGCGTCCCGCAAACTGATAGGGGTTGCTCAGTCAACATCACCAGGATTTTTTTTCAGGAAATGAAAATAAAATTTACTTTTCCCTACAAATTGTCGGATCGAGGCGGTCACTTTGTATGAAAAAGCATTTTTTTTTTCATTTCCTGAAAAAAAAAAACCCGGTGATAGTTGTTCAGTTTGGTTGACTGGGCAACCCATATCAGTTTGCGGGACGCTGTCCCTTACACCCAGTATGTATTTCCTAATAAATAAATGAAAAGCATCTGGTGAATAAAGAATGTAGTTGTAGTTATGACAAATAAAACAAGAATCGGTCAGAGTACCAAGATCGAATGTAAGTACCTTAACTGTTAAAAACACATATCAATGTTACACTTGTTTTTGCAAATAATTATAATTGACACACTTTAAAGGTCACCATAAGGTATCGTACTCTGTATGTTGAATGTTTTTTTGTAAGTTTTCACACCAGTAAAGTTACAAAAGATATTTTTTGTATAATTTCCAGCCAAAAATTCTCCTGAATTTCTCTAATCTGACTACACTATTATCTCGATACAAAAACAACGGAAATTATCTACTTACTCTACATTATGTGACTCAGTGCCATTGTTCCTATGCGCTTGCGCTCCCACTGTCTGCTTTTGCAAACAGTGTTTCTGTATGTTGTCAATCATAACAACAATGTATATATATGAATGTATCAACATTCTCTGGTTTACTTTAGCAGTACGTACTTGCTTTGTTGAAATGTTATGAAAAAAAAACTTAAAGAAGTTTAATCTGCAAAATAAGTAAATATTTAATATTTTTGTTGATTCAATTGGTTCACGTATTTAATTTTTTTAGAAACAGGACAGTTTTCCTGCTTTACGATATATAATGTAAAGTTTCCAAACTCCATTCTTTACTTCAAAATACTGTTTTCACGCAAAGCTATAATATTGCGCGAAATTTGCGCGCAATCTGCGCGCGCGCCGATGTTGTGAAACGTCACTATCATTATCAAGGTTGACACACATTTTGATTGATAGCACATAATATTTTTATTTCAATACCTAACGATAGTTAGGGTTGCTAAACAGATAGAATAATAAAAATCACATACCCACCTATTAATTTTATAACGTACTTAATCAACGAATTTTCTTAATAAAGTAAGTGTTATAAAATATCTGTGTCCTAGTTAGGTACATTTTATTATGCCAATGTCATAAATAGTCACAGTTAAATGAACAACATGTTTTTATAACACCTATTTTCGTTAGGATAATGCACGTTACTGAATAAAGGAAAGTAAGTAGTAAGTAGGTGCTGAAAAAAATCACTACTCTGAGATAAAATAAATAATGAAACTCTGTTAGTATTTCTGAGCCTGATTTTTGTAGAGCACCGCTGCGCTTGAAGCCTAAGAGAGTACTATTAATTTTATCGTACCTACTTGTAGGTACTGTAAAAGTAGTTTGCAAAACCTAAGTATATAGGTAGTTCATCCCTAATAATTTATCGCTTGGCACATGGCACATGTGTTAGGATGGCGATGATGTGTGGGTTTTTAGTAGGTAATTGGGTCATGCATGGTGATTCAGGTTTATCAATCACATCACACATTAAACAAACACGTGTGGTCTAACAGGAGAATGATTTTTGAAAGTCATTGATTGGGTGGTAAATGAGTAGCGATTAAATAGTGCTCCCAGAGAACTGTTAACACGTGCCTATTTTATGAACTTTGTGCATCCACATAAACAAACATCATAGCGCTTTTTAAACAAGATATAAAAAATACTATTTGGTAAAAGTTCAGAACTGTAGTTTCAAGAGCTAAATACGATAATAGGTAATTAATTTTGTACCGGAATGAGAATTAACTAACTAGGTACAGAAATATCCAGTCAATTTGATTGAGTACTTTAAAGCCTGTCGCGAATTCTTTAATAACACATTTCGGTGTTCAAGCTTTTAGAGCCCTCACAAGGTCGCCAGGTATTAGGTAAACGTAAGTACAATCTAATTTTCGCAATATCTTATCCTTGTACCTATAAGGCTGGTTGTACACAGGTAGGCCCTGATGAGAAGGAAACAGTGGCCCTGATGCGACGGAAACACGATTTATCTGTCATTTTCTGCCATGGGAAAGGAGAAAGGGACGGCTATCGACTAACTAATCATAATCCTGTCAAATCAAGAATCTATGGATAAAAAGTCGCGGTGTAGGATGGTGTCGACCAAAATCCTTTGAAATTTCTGAACAAATTGTAACTCACAGGATTAAAATTAGTTCGTCTATATTGCCGGCCTTTTCTTTTCTCTCATGACAGAAATTGACAGCTGTATGGTTTTAATTTAGTTAGATTAGATCGTGTTACCGCCGAATAGGGGTCAGGCCTGTGAGGATGCATAGTGGAGACACTGAGTTTATTGCCATTGAAACCTTGTCGAGAAAGAAGCAAAGAAAAATTGCTGCATATTTCTAAAGTAAGGTCAATATTGTAATCTCTAATTAAGCCGCTCATAATATACGTTTATTCGGAGCTCTTACGGTGGAGGAAAACATCGTGAGGAAACCTGCACACTTGCACTGCACACACCCCAAGATTCAAGACTGCACTAATTATGAAGAAAAGTGTGATATACTTCAAAAGACAAATGAAGTCGTTTCTTACAGTAAAAAGTTTTTTTTTAAATAAGTGAATAATTTAGAATGTAAATTTGACAATATAAATATTTGACATTTTGTGAATTAATTATGGATGAATATAGCATATTGTAATCAAATGATTAATTTATTATTATTTATTGAATGATAAATTTATTATTTTTATGTTACGCGACTGCAAATATTTGTATCTATCGTTAGGTATTGTACTGAGTTACAGCAGTCTTTAATCAGCTCAAAGAAATTTTCACTTATGATAAAATAAATAAGACGTCAAGAATTTCATCAGACTAGTACCTATAGATAGACTACTGTGGTATATTTTTTAACACTGTCCAAAACATTCACGTTCTTTTTGTCTAGTGGACAGCCAGCTTTATAACAGATTTGACTATTAGGTTAAAATCACTAATTATTACCTTTTAAAATACTGTTAGCTTTGTTATTTATTTCCTTGGGTTGGGCCTTAAGACTGAAGAGTTAAGTTATCTACTGAGGTTTTTTCTTGAAGTGGTAGGTACGTAGGTAGATAGGTAGTAGGTACAGTGGGCAGCAGGTCGAGTTACCACTTTGGCGGACCAATTTATACTAGCTATACAGTATAACCAGGTAGATATAACCAGTATATATTGGTCCGTGAAATAGATAACTCGACCTGCTGCCCACTGTACATAATGATACTTCAAAACTATACTGTTACTCAATGCAGAACGGAACAAGTATTTGCTTACGGTGATAAGTAAATAAGAACATATATTACTTAATAGTTACCGATAGGAAGTGCTACGTTATATTTAAGTACTGCGAAATCATTTGAAAATAAACAAATATATACTGCAAATATTATTAGGGAGGTTTTTCTCCACATATTTCTTTAATTACCGCCGGTAACCGGTATGATATATCTTATTGTATTTTCTGGAACGTTCGGTAAACAATAAAATTAAAACAGGGTAGATTTGTAACAACAAAATTAAAAATTAGCTTGCATTTTTTGTAACAACCAGTTTAGCTAGATATCATGTTTGTCTGAGTCGAAGTCTATAGAATCGCTTTTTTGCCACTGAACTACTATTATACTAGCGTATATGGAATAGTCATTACGAACATAAAGACATGTCCCCAGAATTCAATAAGGCGTCTCCACAAATTTCGTCCGTATTTAATTGTAAAGCATTTATATTGAGGAAATTGTTTATGAAAACTTATTCTATTTATATTAATACAGAGTGCAGCATGTTTCTTACTTTTAACTCCTTTGTATTAAAAAATCGAGTCTGTCTGACCACTAAGTATGAAGAGAGGTTGAGGAGAGCACCTCTTAAATTGTAATACTCTTGTATTGTAATACTTTTAGAAATTTGATACCTAAAAAAAAAAAAAAATGGGACATGAAGTGCTTGAATGATATGTCTTCTCCATATATATTATAGCTCAGTGTTTTTTGCAAGCATTTTTGCGATATTGTTAAAAAGAATACCGTAATCTATTCCTGTTGTCCTTGGAATGACATAGAGCAGATAACCTTTAAACATTTTTACCGATTTTGAAACTAGATTTTCTAGTTGTAGCTCTTTTTGGATAGCCAGGTTTTTATGTAGGTCATAAAATAAAATCGTTAGGTCGAATAAGTTAAATCGTAATAGGTAGGTACGTATATTGTCAGTTCCCTATAGTCCCTTACATGAATACCTGTCCAGGCGTATTGCAAACCAATTAAAATATGTATTTTGAAAATAAGTAAGAATATTTTTATTATTGAATCGGATTTCGGTAGGGAATAGGTAGAATGCCCAGCCCTAGGCGGTTTTCTTTAAAATATGAAATTAATTTGGATGGATACTTATGTAAGGGAATTGACAGTACACTACGTACAGTGATAATGAAACTTGGCAATTTTAAATAAGTAAGTAACTTGACTTACCAGCCACTATATTACCTACATAGGAAAGTCATTACTAAATCCAAATCCCAAATAATAAATCATAATTCAGTAAGTTTGGTAGAGACATTCAAAAACATGATACCTACGTACTTAACAATATCGTTTACCTACAAATATCGTTCATTTATAAGCAAATAAAGTTCAAAACTACTTCCGAAACAATTATTCAATATTTGTAAGTAAACATAATATATCTATAATATTTATATTTACACTCCACATCTACTTCAGTGGCGTGCACAGGTTTTTTCAACAGGGTAGGCAGTATGAACAAAATGCTTATTAATAACGCATTTTAGTTCTTAATTCGCAAGGTTGGTTACGTTACGTTACGTTTATCTATGTAGTTATAAATTATGACCACAGAAACAAAAATATGCGAAATACACACCTGCCTTTAGTGGACACAATTTCAACCTTTTCGGTGAAAGAAAACTTGTTAAAATTCGCGCCTTTAACTTTTTGGTAAACACACAACATCAACACAGCGCTCACAGTTGTAGCTGCTAGTAAAACACATTATACACTGCAATTCGAAGCACAATAACTATTTAAACTTGTTCGGCACAAATAATTCAAACCAAAAGGATGTTTAACACGGCAAAAACTTTCAATTACTTTCCGCGACGCGATCGCTTCACACATCAAGAAAAAACAATGGAGTCTGTCTATACTCAAAAGCGAATTAACGAAAATTGCAAATAAAATACTATCAATAGATAATGCACCTAATTACAGTAGAGAAAGTACCCAAAACTTAAGTTACATATTTCAGTCGGATTATAAGCCATCGCCCCCCGACGACACCCCGCGCACCACTTTATTTTTTTAATTTGCAATTTGGGCGCAAGGTTTTTTGCCGGCAAGCGGTCGAAAGTTGCCAGAGTGTGCAGAATTATGTTAATTTATATTTAATTTACATTTTTTCTTTCAACTCATTTAAAAATATCTTGACAGTAAATATGATAATATTTGATTTCGTGGACAATTTATATTCAAGTAGGTACATAAAAGCGATTAAGAAAACATTTTATTCTCCATAATACTGGAAAAATCGTTATATTCTTAAATATTAAAATTATTTCATTATTTTTTAGAAATATTAGCAAGTATCGGAAACATCAAACATGTTTTCACTGTAATTATTGTATTTATTTTATTCGTTCAAATTAATTAATGAAAATTATTATCTATTTTATACCAATTATTTAGGATCTGGTCATAAAATCTGACCACTGGTCCGACTGTTTTTGGGCCGCACACACAACTACAAATACACGCACACAAGTAAATAATTTGCTACCTATGTGTGTGTAGAGTCTCACACCTACGGTACGTCGTTCTGTTATGTTGGCACCCTTGGCAAAACGATGGCTTCTCCATTTGAAAGAGACATGATAGCAGCGGCGGCGCGAAATTTGAATTGGCGCGCTTAGATGATAAGCTCAGGTATGGTATCGTTACGTTCCGTTTTACGAATTTGGAAAAAATTAAAGATTTTTTTCTAAGTAGTGAAGTAACGTGAGTCAGTGAAAATTGTAGGGTAGGCAGTGCCTTTTTGCCTGTATGGACTGCACGCCCCTGATCTACTTACGCCATATCCATTCATAAGAAAAAAGCCGGTATGTATAACCGGCCACTTCACAACAACGCAGAATAGAATATAATGACGTCACGTGCCCTCCAAAGATAATAAATGTGGGGCAAGGGCAACCACGTGGTCAGCGGCGTGTTCTTATTCTTAACGAAAGAAAAAATCTAGTTCCTGCACCTTGCTCAATTTCTGCTCTGTTTTGATATACATTGCTGTTACACCTTAATATCAGCTTATACGAAGGATACAAACCAACCCTGCAGGTGGTAAAGTAAAGTAAAGTACTTAGCCCACGTGGTGGGCCCAGTACGGATTGGTCGACTAATGGAAAAAGCCCTTGGAATTTTTCGCTATTTCCTTACGATGTTTTGCTTCACCAAAAGCATCGAATTATGACATTCGGAAACAGAGAAAGACATAGATACAGGGCGGAATATCAACTGCGACCTCTGCTTATGAGACAGCGGGTCCTATCCACACGGCAGACATCATCGAGCTTGTCACTTTCTGTCGTACTCGTACTTGAAGTAAACTGCTGAAGCTAGACAGCAATGTATGCTGAATCAGACTTTGTGTTTTAGTGGGTGTCAACAATTGGGCAGTCGAAACACCGGCTAGTTTCACCTTAGGCTTTCTGATTGTTAGTGTTTTAATAGTTCTCATTCAATACAAACATAAAAAACGTGCCTATAAGTATACTTTAAGGGATAGGTAGTGCGTCAGTAGTCTAATAAAGGTTTTGCCGATTTTCCCCACTTGCTCGAAGAGTGCGCTGTAAAGGTAAATATTTTAAATATAGATATTTAATTAGCCCATGTACTAATACAACGCCAACTTTAATTTTATACGATATAATATAAAGAAATCAAAAGGTTATCATGAGCGAAAGTCTGTAAAACCCGCTGCTGAATTTCAGGCATTATTCTCTATACCTACATGCAAACATACTACTTAAGCATAGTGAATATTTTTGTATCTTCGACTGATCGCACCTGACTAGCGGTGGTGTGTCATCTTCGTGCTCCTAATGAAGACCATCGTAATAAAGTCTGATAAAGCCTCCGTTCAACAAAAAAAAATACAATTAATCATATTTGTTTATCGAAGTACTTATCTACCGATGTTTTATCATCGATGAACATAACCTTACCCAATAGTTCTATCTGAATCTAGTCTGCAATACAATCAACTTTGAACTTACTGATATTTTTTTCCTGGTAAAATGTACGTGTAGGTACTTATTAAGAATTTATGAAATACCTGAATATAATAATAAGAATATAATAGATTTTTTTTTTCTTTGACGCGTGAGTGCACAGTACCTAAAATATTAAACTAAAAGTGTGGCGAAATGCTGACTTGAATTTCACTTTCAGAAATGCAATTTACTTTCAAAAAAGGTATTTTATTTTAATATTTCTATATTTATATCGAGATACATACATACATACATACACATACATACACAAATCACGCCTTTATCCCTAGTGGGGTAGGCAGAGCAAAAACGACCTAAACAAAAGTCGTTCCGCCACGTCTGACAAGTTTTGAGGGTTATTACAGATGATTATGTAGGTATATTGCTATAGTGACAGGTTGTCAGCCCATCGCCTATAAATTGCAATACACTTAAACCCCCGAATTCCTTAGCTGGTTTTTACAGCATGCCCGGGAGGAGATGCAGCTGGCACATTCTACGTTTTTCTATCGCTCCCAGTCCAGCGTGGAAGAATATATCGAGATAATTCCATTAATTTATTTACACCGACAAGTTAATCTTGTTCTATTTTTATCACAATTTTTTTTTCTCGCTTCGGCTTATTTCTGATTGAAAATTAATAATTTAAGCCTAGAAAATAGTTTATTCAAAATAAAACAAAATCGTTTATCGGTGAAATAATATAACCATCTCTATACAAATTGTCAATGGCCATTTGTATGGGGAAATGATTTATTGTTACGTTTCCTGAAAGAATTTCCTGCTGAAAGTTGTTCAGTTTCGTTGACTGAGCAACCCCTCTCAATTTGCGGAAAACTGTCTTCTACACTCGGTATGAATAACAAGATTGGCATTTCAGGAACCAAAATTACCTTCTAACGATGAACATGTAGGAACGTGTCGTAGGATGATTCGATAATTCGAATTTTCGCGAAAATCCTAGGTATTTTGCGAAAACACGGATAGTTAGACAATGGTCGACGAAACGCTAGCTATTATGAAATAAGAACTCTGATTGGCTGGTCGGGGCACCCAAAACCAGATTTCAAATGTTAATCATTCACGACATTTTACGCAAAAAGACTATCTCTTTCCAGTAAGATTAAGAAATGTTGTCACCATTGTCTGATTATCCGTGTTTTCGCAATATCCCTAGGGTTTTCGCGAAAATTCGAATTAGCAAATCATCCTACGACATACGCAATCTTTACTCAGTGCACTTGTTGTGCAACCGTTGCACATGCGTCTGTTACTTTAGCATCATCGCATATAACTTACATTTTGTTGAGGTAGGTAAGTACCTAAGTACGTGAATTTTACGACTTCATAAATAAGACGCAAGATATTCTCATTTACATAAAACAATTACTATAATGCTTTCATTTAAAGCTGACGTCATAATTACATTGATGAGAAAATGTGGACGGTACTGTTATGAAATAACTACGTTACAAAAGAAGTGCGTAGATATGTAAAAAGTTTGTAAAGTTATAAATATTGCCCAACTTTAAGTATCTGGTACCTATACCTACGTAAGGTTTTATAGGCGTCTAGTAAAGGTACTATTAATTCTTGTGAAATATTGCAAATGTCTTCAATTTTCTTTACAGAGTCTCATTTTAATATGATATTGCTCAACTGCTTTAACTATAAAATTTTAATAACTGTTATCTGAAAAGTATTTAAGGATAGAACCATAATAGATATATGAACGCGATTTATAGGAGTAAAAGGTAGGCAAATAAGTTACACTTTTATTTACTGGCAATTAAGTAGGTAAATACGTTTGAAAATAAATATGAAAGAAAGAAAATAATAAATTCGCCTCGGGCAACGAAAAAATATCCCAAAAAAATACGTTTGAAAACTTGTTGGAAATATCACCCTGTATTTATTTTAAATATTTACCAATTTTCACAATTACATTATTAAAATAGAAATAGGCATTTTGCATTAATGTCACAAAACTCATACATTTTATTGTTATTGCATGATGTATCAGATATTGAAAAAGAGGCATTACATTTATAATATAGGCAATGCTAAGATTACAGTAGTAATAAGTAATAAATTACTCATCTTTCTCTTTTTTATTGACTTCGAACCATATTTGGTTACATAATTGGTTATTTTATATTGTCCTTTTAAAAGTTGTTCTGCTTGACCCGCAAATAGCAAACCATAAAAAACATAATGAAGAGAACATTGCAAGTAATGTAATTACTCAAGAAGACCCGAAATTAATGTAAATAATTAAGCCTGATCGATGAACCGAACCCAAATTAAGGTAATTCAACTTTTAGCTGAAATGTACCTACTTTACTTTGTAAGACAGTTTTTATTAGCAGTAAAATCTTCTTACTAAGAAGATTATTTATGGTTTAAACTTACGTGAATTTTGAACGAGAAAAGGTTGAGTTAAGTTGGTTATAAACCCTCCTTATTCAAGCTTTTATCTTTTTCTTGTCGATTGGGTATTCGAGTCGACGAACAACCCGATAAATCCTGGTGTCAGAGTATTTAAACCGCCTCTTAGCTAATAAGCCTCTGACATGGTTTGTGTAACTTCAACTATCAAAGACAGCGACCGGGTCCGAAAGCTTTACGTGCCCACCGAAGTACCTATTTTTTTTTCTTACAGACAACCAGGAGATTGAGACTGCATTGTCCTAACCAAACTGAGGAAAAAATCTCACAAAGTGATAAACTGTTTTAACTTCACATCAATATCTCGTTTCCGTGTGGGTGTCAGATTTTTTTGTCGTGGTTTGTAGGTATTATAAAGGTTACAATCAATCTTGTAGTATGTTCCTACTTATAAAAGCTTTATTAAACCTTCCATTACAAGGATGTATGTACGTAGCACGGATTCCTTCTTCGATAAACTGCAGAACATTACTTACAATAAAAATAACTCGCGGTACTTATAAACATTTATGTAGGCCTTAAATTTTTACAAGCACATTGACCTCTGGCCAAACGGGTACTCACCTCAATGCCATCATATTATGGCTATAGTTAAATTAAAACGTAATGTAGAGTTTGTACTATAAAAACGGATCGTGCTTTAAAATTGTGATTTTTATTCATTTATTAAAAAAATAACAAACAACAATGGACCCTGTACTTAAAACTGTGACACGAATAATAAAAAAAACTTTGAAAATCATAGATCACTGCTATTACCTCAGAATCTGACGAAAAAAAAAACATTATATAAGCTTATCGAAAAAGCTTTTAGGTACTTTAATTAGGTACTGTGTGAAACTTTAGAAAGACTTCTAGCAAGGTATATTGTTTGCTATTTTAATGTCTGTTGCAAAACAGATATGCAGATAATAAAAAAAAAATTACAATAGTTATTATTATTACAATTTCCGCAAGTACAGGTGAGCTATACATAAATAATGTAGAGTACTAGATCATTGTTATTATGCCACTAGTGTAATTATGTTATTTATATTCATCTCGTGGAATAACATTATACAGGACTAAGCAGAAAACCCCGTGTGGTGCCGGGTTAGAATAGCATCACCCCATAACTTCCTGTGGGTGTCGTAAAAGGCGAGTAAGGGATAAATCCAGGGAATGGGCAGCAGCGTTCCCTGTGAATGGAAAACTTCTTCTGCGCTCACCAACCCGCCTGCCAAGCGTGGTGAGTATGGCATATACCCCCAATTTCGGGGAGGCCCATGTCCAGCAGTGGACTGTTGTAGCTGATGATGAAGCAGAATTTTACTTCGTAATACAGTGGGGTATTAACGAATAGAAAAGACAAGACTATAATATACTCGTATGTTCTTTAGAAAGAGAATTATGATTTCTGTATTTACGTTACCCGTCATTTACCCGAGGTTTTATTTTTAGTTAAATCTGTTTTCCACCAAATCGTGGCCATTGTCATTTTGATCCCAGCCTGTACTATGCCTGTACGTTAATCACTGAGATACATTATTAAAATCAAGTGTAGTGACGCTGCTCTGTCAATGCATGTATGCGCGCAAGTAGTGTTGAAACCGGCATTCCGATGAAAATCTCCATATCTTGACCCTGGGTCTATACTATAACGGTCACTATAAAAACTGAATTGAAGCGCGTTAAGTGTTGAGTGTAAAAATTGATTCGTATCCAATTTTTTCCTGCTTTATGCTACCTCCTTCTTTTAGTACTCTGTTGGTGCAACATCTTTGTTTTGGTACATATTAAAAATAAAAAAAAACATTTTACAAGATACATAAAAATGATTCTCCAAATAAAAACACAAGAATGTCGCTTGCGCAGAAAGAACTTTTAAATAGCTCAGCTATAAAATTGAAAACTCTTTGTAATATCTTGTATAATACTTTATTAAGACTTTAGTACATAGATGGTATTCATTGGAGGTGTCGAATGTCCCTCGATATGCATGTATATTTTTAATAAGTGCAGTGTTCCGCCGTGTGGGTTATCTTACATGATAAACCTAGTGTCAGATATTTTTAAAACCAACAAGGACCACTGACATAGTTTGTGCAATCGTCAGTGACAGTTACCTTGATCGACAAATGAACTTAGCACGGAAACATCTTACTTGTAGATCAGGTTATCCATCTTGCATTGTCTTAACCACATTGGGAACATGTCCAAAATTATACCTAAAATTCGTCGGTTAGGAAGCTTAACTCAGACTTAGAGACTAAATGACCACAGAGGTGGGAAAAAGTGGCGGAAATGTAGAAAGTGAGATAATTAGTTTTTTTTTTAATAATCTGTTTTATTCTAATGATCTTAGGACTAATTTATTTAAGTACATATTTATAAGTAAAAGTGTTTTAATTAGACGGATAGGTAAGGGAAACACATTACATAACTCACTCTCTCACTCTATTTAGATAGAAATTGTAGATTTATTAAAACGATTACAATGTTTAATATTATGATACCGCCATGTGCATAGCTGTAAAAGTAGAAAGTAGGTGAAAACGATAAACCTAACCTACTTGCGAAGCATTTACTTATAACTTTTATACTATAGGTATATATTTCATTTACATTATCATAATCATAACTGTCACATACCTATTTGCTTACAGATATTGAATAAAAGCGTTTTTTTAAATATATATCAGCTTTTAAAATAATTTACAACTTAGTTCTTAGGTTAGGTTTCAACGGCAGAGAAAGCGTTTTCGTTTCGTTATGCAATACAGGCCTAAATTGCAATACACAGTGTACCCGGGAAAAGGAGCAGCTGGTACATTCTATGCTATTTCATTATTCCTAACCAACATGAACGTTAAATACAAAATATTAAAATGAGGAAAAATGTGTTCTTCAAAGGGCCGGAAAGAGATTCTTAATGGTCACTTTATCACGTTAAGAATGGTGTCACTCCAACTGACCCGACTACATTACTGCACTGACCTCGACTCGAACTTGACCAACTTATCACTAATTCACATCCTTTTTATTTTACATGATATTAGTTTTTTTATCGTGTCTTTGATCTTTGTGACAAAAATCTAGTAAACGCTACAAAATTCACTGATACGAATAAGTAATCATAGAGTCGTTCTTATATTGGCGTATGCCTTTGTAGGTACTTTATTTTTAAAGTTCGTTCAGGAGATAGTTAAGTCATGCATGCAATCTTTTTCTAACAAAACATCCACTACTTACTATGTCAAAAACGTAAATACCCTGTAGGTATTTCTATAACTAAAAATGTAACGTGTTCGTTCATGTTCGTGTAACTAATTGTAAATATATTCAATTTTGGAGCAAAAGCGTAACAAATTGTTTTAACTAGTTGGCTTACTAACGGAATGTACTACCAGCTACAAGTTACATAAATGCATAATAACCACAACAATGTAAATATTTAAAACTGACTACCTGTCCGTTTGTTTGTTACTAGCAGGGACTATATACAACATTAAATGAGTATCTGTGGGCATGAAAAGGCAACTCAGTCGAAACGTCGGGCAAAGGTCTAAGCAAACCGTGCTAAAACCCGATACAATAAAAAATATTTGTTGGCATGAAGGTTGAAAAGTAGCTTAGGTATGTCCTATTCCAGGACCTAACTTACCTATATTTGTGCTAAATTTCATTATGATCCTCCCAGTGGTTGAATAACATACATCCAAACATTCAAACATCCAAGCTTTCTCATTTATAAGAGGTATTAGTAGGAAGTAGTATTTATATAGTAGGATAAATCCATGTGAAGCTGCGTTATATAAAAAATTGTTTGTCTTATTATAAGTAACTCTGACGTCAGTAGAGGTTGCATCTCTGGTCAAGGATGAAGCCTGTTTAGTTTATGTTTTCAATGTTAATGTTAAAATATAGTTCTACATCTTGAACGTAAAGTATTTGTAGCCGGTTGACAATTTACTTACGATAGTTACCTATTTCACAAGCGGAAAATGATAATATAAAGTTATCCGTAGAGTAGGTCGATGTATAGTCACGCTTGTACAGAAGGCTGCAAAATAGCATACCTAGTGCCACCGATTGAAGTTTTTACAAAAGTGTGTAATTATTTTAATATGATTGTCTCAGTATATTGTAGTACTAGTTAAGACACATCCGAATCTTTAATAAATATTTCAATAGCTACATAGATTTCCAAGAAAACTTCAATCGTTTGAGGTGGTACTAGGTATGCACTTCTGCAGCCTACTGTACCTACATATTCCCTTGTGAAGCAGACAGAGTATCGGTGTTCGTTCAGGACCGTTTTGGTCATGATAGTTGACTATGAGTTGTAAATAGATGTCGCTGTCTAAATTGATGTAAATTGCTAGTAAATAATAAATGGCGAGTATGAGATGTTTTCTGGATAGTATATAAGATGTAAATGAGTTGGACATTGCAAGTCAAAGAAACCAAGTAAAAAGTGGTTCAGGAAGAACAGTCAATAAAGTATACTCAAGAAGTAAAGTGGTTGGCTCGTATTTATAAAGCGATCTCAAGATTGAGAGCAGTATTAAGTATGGATTTGACAGGTCGTTTTGTACTGAAATGACATTTCTGATACGAACTTAAACTCGCTGTCACTCTTGAGAGATACGGGCCTTTGTGTTGTAGTATAGAAAGTGTTAGCTACAGGTATTAGGCAGGCGCAGGCAGTTTACCCTCAGGGCCAGAGCACAGGCTTTGTTCAATCAGCCTGTTAAAATCGTTACATCATATTTTAAGGTCATCTAAGACAGGATTGTTAGTTGTGGTTTTATCAAATTTTATCCTGGAATTTGGATCCAAATTTAATTTAAATAATTTAATTTAAATCCATTTTAATTCATTTCAAATCCAAGATTTTTGAATTACTCTAGTTTAATGCTACATGGTCTACGTCTACGTGTACTGTACTAAATAAAATTTTAAATTAAAAAATCAAAAAACCCAACTGCGCAGGTAATATTACTTACTTAATTTATAAAATTTACCTTTAAAAAGATAAAAACAAGTACCTAGGCATATTTCGATATATTATCCATTGACTAGTATTTATGTCCTCTTGCTAATTACATCAGTCAAACAAGTTCATCTGCAGCAAAATCTTACAAAAATCTCATGCAGTCGGAGGCAATTTGTCCTATAAGTTGGTATTTACAATTAAATCATAATATAGCCTCCGACTGCACGAGATTTTTGTAAGATTTTGCTGCAGATGAACTTGTTTGACTGATGTAATTAGCAAGAGGACATAAATACTAGTCAATGGATAATATATCGAAATATGCCTAGGTACTTGTTTTTATCTTTTTAAAGGTAAATTTTATAAATTAAGTAAGTAATATTACCTGCGCAGTTGGGTTTTTTGATTTTTTAATTTAAAATTTTATTTAATACTTTTTGGTTTTAGTTATAGCCTGGATGGTGTAGCGGATAGGGCTGAAACCAACATATTTATTTATTTATTTATTGTACACAAGTAACATGAGAAATACAATACACAATGAGAAACGACACAACAGGTAAAGCTTATTTCTACTAAGAAATTTCTTCCAGCTGACCTACGGAAGTGATACATAATGTGAGCTGCTCGTGTAAAGCAACTTCAATATAATTGAGGATCAAGTTAGAGTGGTCTTTCTAGGAGTAGGATTTTTCCGATTGCGCTTAACTTTAAAACATTTGATATCTTCTAAAGTATTGATCGAAATTATTTAGAGTAATAGACAACTATAATCTACTTTTAATGCTCAAACTTACTAACATGTTTATTTGGATAAAGATTTATACTGAACTCGAGAAAAGATTAATAGCAAACTTTAAGTCGATATAAATCCTAAATGGTTACTCTAAACGAAAAATGGCGTAAGAAACCTTTAACTGATTTTCAAATACCTATTCAATGATACCCCACTCAATATAGTTTGCCAACTTTTGTTTTTTTATTTTTCACAAAATGGCGTCTGTTTGTCGCCATATTTAATTTTGATCAAAATAATATCTTCAGTGACACTCGCATGGTTAAGACGAATCGATTGACGTATGAATCATTAAAATCGGCCCACGCGTTTGGTCTCTAGAGTGGCGCAAAGGAACAAACATACACACATACATACATACATACATACATACATACATAGGCTGATAAACACAATACCCTCCTTGGCGTTCCGCAGTCGGGTAATAAACCATGTCGTGCTACACGCAATACAACAACTGTTCAATATTATTATCGATAAATTAAAAAAAAAAAAACTAGTTTCATCGTCATATTACATTTAGGTTGTTAAAATTTTGATTCTTCTATTTCACTTTTCTAAAGTTAATATAAAAATAATTGCCACCTCCCACTTACCTACTAAGGTAAGTACGAACTATGGTACTAACCTAAGGCTCGTATTTATAAAGCGATCTCAAGTTTGAGAGCAATATTAAGTTTGGATTTGACGGGTCGTTTTGTACTGAAATGACATTTCTGATACAAACTCAAATTCGCTGTCACTCTTGAGAGCTGACTATAAATACGATTTTAAGAGTACTAACTGAAAAACAGTGCAGAGTATTTTACCGAATACACTTCATCCTAAACTCCCCTTTCTTCTCCCTTTATCCTTGTAAATTTTTTGTACTGTGTCCTTGAATACACGTTATATATCTATCTATCCATCTAAGAATGTTTACTCAGGTATCTTTGATAGTAAAAAATTAGATTAATCGTACTTTTCTCAAGAAACTTTTACCGCGAGAGCTCTTAGGTACATTGTAACAATTATAAGAAAACTGCAATTAAAAAATAAGTAATCGGATGCCTGTTTTTATTTCCTGTTATTTCCAACAACTAATCATTAGAAAATGCGCACTGCAAAAGTGTAGAACATAACATGCTACAAAAGCATGCTAAGTCTTTTGTAGCATGTTATGTTATAAGAAGAAGTGATAGTAAATCCTTAAATTATCGACATCGCCTTTGTCACATTATGACCTAGACTAGAGTCAAAAGGAAACCTGTTTAATTAAATTAAATAGAAGCATTTTTTTTAAACAGTCTTTAGTACACACATTATGTTAAGAATTCATTTATTTTATGATTACAGAACCTACCAAGTATATAAGACGTTTAAAACATTATGTTTAGAAGGCTTTAAAAAAGTCATTAACCCCTTTTTAACATAGGCCTATGACTAATTAAGAGTACAAGTACCTTCGACAAATAATTAGTAATTCTTTAGGCTTATGTTATTTCATGTTTTGCGGAACAGGTTATTGTTGTTAGTCAATTTTCTTTGACATCGTCATTCATTAGCAATCGCATCACTCATTTTCATTTGAATGAATAGTACATTACGATACAAGTGCGGTGCGTTGATAGTTACAGCCGAGGCGATATTGCTAGCCCGAGCCGTAGGCGAGGGCTACAAGAAAGCAGAGGCTGTAATTATCAAACCGCACGTATGTCGTACGACGTTTTATAACATATTTGCGAGGAAATAGCTAAAAAATTAAAACAATACAGCGAAAAGAAAAAAAGCGAGGAATAATTTTTACTCGTTCACTAATTAGCGATGCGCGCGCATCCACAGGGGTACGTTCAGTCGACCCAGTTCGATATTTATACCGATCGAATCTTATACTAGTGGGACGCACTGAAGTGTGCACCTTAGCTGCTGTCAGATAAAACCTCACTTCCGGTGCGCCTCTGAACGGGCCGGATAAAAATTAACCTAGTCGAAATTTCGTCTGCCAGGTGTCTCTGAACGGGCAATATAATTTTTAACCAGGTTAAATTTCGATCGATCGAGCGTTTCTGAACGTACCCCAGATTACCTAGTATATATCGCGCAGCGCTTTTTTTTTAAGGCAAAGCACAAAAAACCAGCCAGTATTACTAATAAACTAAATTAATATTTTTTTTATTTTGTTACAGATAAATGGTTGTAATTTATTGTAAAAATTAATTAAATCAAAGAATTAAATGTTTATTTTATTATACTTTATCTCCCAAAGTTAATTTTATTTATAAAATGTTGACCACTTTTCTGCCATAAAAACTCTTTGCTAAGATTTAAAAAAGTACCGTTCGATAAACCGTGCGTTTTACCTAATTAAAAAAAAAACTCGTGTGTTTTACAGCACTCGTGCATTTTACATTACGATTACGCTCAAGTACGTAATAAGATACAATACAATATTGAAATAGGTGTAGTAAGAGACCCTTTACGAGCAAATGTGTTATAAAGAATATTTCCTTATTACCTGTCTACAAAATGTATTTCTCCATTTTGAAAACCCATTAACACACCTTCGTAAATTAGCATGTTAAGAATAAATATGTGTAAATGACGTTAGATTTACTAAGAAATACATAGACAGAGCTAGATATGAAAAAAATATGAGTTTCTTCCTTATCACGTATTGCGTACGTATCGAATCTACGTATTTTCTACTGAAATTTGCTGGATAT